>FXXH010166945.1:0-13485 GCA_900184025.1 Amynthas corticis | reverse complement strand
CCAAATCGAAGCAATCGCACTCGACGAACTATTAATTTCAGAGGACAAAGAAATTCCAGTGACTGAGGCAGAGGCAGAGGCAGAAGAGAAACCGGCAGAAGAAATTATTATAGAAAAGGCTTCTCAAATTTCTGGATCATCGAATGTCGTCGCTTTTGCTGATCCTTCGTTTCTAGAGTCTGATCATCGTATTCCAGATCAAATAAAATCGATAGATAAAGTTTTGCCTAGTGAAGCGGAAGTTGTTCAGTCAACCCTTCCTGAAGTCGGATCCGGTGTTGTGTCTGATTCTGATCAATCTATGGGATTAGGATCTTTGCCTCTACATTTGCTGTCGACTGTCCCTAGCCCCTTTACACCCGCGTGCGAAGTATCTGAAGAAATTATGCCTGATGGCAGCGTGATTAAAAGGAAACTGATTAAAACATGCGTGAAAAGATTGATTACTCGCAAAATTCGTCGAGTTTGTCCAGACGGGCGTGTTACTGAACATATAACCACAGAGGAATTGCCTGAAGCTGAATTACCGCAAGTTACTGATATTCCACATGGAATTTCTTCTTTGTCTGATGCTATATTTTCTATTCCGGGTACGCATATTGAATCGCCGATTGGCATTAGTGACTCTTTTCGCTGTGGCACACGAATGTATACAGATACTGTGGAAGGTGAACCTCAGATTGAAAAACACGTTCAGGAGTTTAAGGAAACCCTCCCTGATGGAAGAGTTGCCATTCGAAAGGTTGTTAGGACAAGACAGAAACAGACAATTGTTAAACGTATTGTTGTTGAGGGCCCTAGCACTGAAGAATCTGTGCATATTGAACCACAGGCCTTGAAAAGTGGTTTCTCCGTTGATGTTGATGTTCAAGATGCAGATGCTGCAAGTTCGAGGTGTTCCAGAAAGATACATGAACCGGATGAGAAGTTGCTTGCAGAGGATTTTTCTGAGGGACAGCGCTTATTTGCACCATCTTCGGAACTAACTGCAGAATCTAATCTTGTTGGAAAAGCACAATTTTATGCAACTGAAAGAAAATCGAGTATGGCGTCATCTTTCACCGATGTTGAAAAGGACTCGAAAAGCCAGGAAGATTCTGATGTGGTTGAAAAGGCCCAGATAGATGATATATCAAATCATGCTTTTGAAATCAGTGATGAAGACGTAGACGATCTTCCATTTAATGACAACGCCAATTTAGATGCTAGACCAATTGAAAGAGAGGCAGACGAAAGCTGTGTTTTAGAGACCGATGTAAGAATGCACGAAAAACAAATGGGCAGCCCAACTTGTGAATCTGGTTTACATCTGTCGTCAGATTGTACTGAGGCTACAGATGCAACACTGGAGGAGCAAGTGCATCAAACGCAACCACATTTATTAGAAGGTAGTTTTGTGTCATTCGACAAAGCCAAAGACAAGGACGAGCTTCATTTGAAAACTTCATATCTCAAAGAACATCTAGGTTTGTTTGATGGTAAACGCTGAAACGTGTGTTTATCATTTGGCAACTCCATCATCTCAAATTCTGTGATAATGCGTCTCAATTAATAATGTCTACATTCAGCGCTACTGATTCTTTGGCTCATAACTCTTTGAATAGCATATCAAATAGCTGATTGATTTGTAATATTAATATGAAGCATTATTTATCTTTCTTGGTCAGAATGTAAATGCAGTCGATGCAAGGATATCAATGTATAGTGTTAACATGTAAATAAACTTGTGTATTTTCATAATTATTTATTTTTTGCAATTACGGTTGATTTTTTAAAATTCAAATTCTTAGGACTAAAAATTGAATAGAAATTTTGGCAACATTGCTGAGTAGTGTGTTACCAGCGTCGCCAATAAAGATATGTGCCTTTTCATTATCATTAATAATCATGTGCCTTTTCATTATCATTAATAGTCAGGTCAGGTCTTCGTCCTCCAGCTGTGTCCAGCTATAGACTTCTCCATAACATCTCTCCAAAGTTCTCTGTGCTTTGCTATTTCTTCCAAGGTCATTCGCTGTCTTCCGCCAGTTTTTCCGTTGAGATTCAGTCCTGCCATGTTGGGGTCCTCTTCCAATCCGTCCACCTATCATCTTTTCTGTCTTTCTTTAGATATTCCCCCTCTGGTTTGTAGCCATTTATTTTGTTGTTGCTATTTTTTCTCCAATTTTTTTATGGTCCAAGATTCACATCCATATATTTGTATTGATATTATACAACACTTTTGAGAATTCCTATTTTTGTTTTCATCCCAATTTAATGTCTTTTGAAAATGTTGGTATGTAGCCTGTTGAATGTAGACCCTTCCATTGCTGTTTTCTTCCGATCTCCAAGTCTGAGCGTCCTTCTGCTTCCAATTCACTTTCCAAAGAAACGAAGTTCTTCACCACTTCAATTTCTTTTCGTTGTGTGTAACTATTGGCCATTCCACAACTTTCTTTGTAATTGGCATTATTTTTGTTTTAGTAGTGTTTATTTTTAATCCAAATTTTCCGCTCTCCGTTTTAAGGCCACTATTAATTCTTCAATCTTTGAAAGGCATTCTGCTATTAGACATGTATCATCAGCATATTTTGCGTCATCTATATTTCTTGTCTTTAGAGATGTTCCCAAATCATTCATGTTTTCAATACGTCTCATGATGTAATCTAATAAAATGTTGAAAAGTATTGACGATAGGATACATCTTTGTCTAAATCCTGTTTTAATTTTGAACCTCTCTGTCTCTTCTCCGTCAATTCTGATACACGCTAAAACTGTTGTATAAATTTTCAATTAGCCTGATTATTATGGCATCTATACCATATTTGCCCACTAATAGTAGATATAATGTATGTAAAATGTTGTAACCATGATCCCTTTTAGAGAGGTATTTATGAGAAAATATGTTTTGCTGCCATTTCATATCAGTGTAATTTATTTGAATCTTAATACTGCTTCTGTTTCACTGAGTGGTTCAGTTTTCAATAAGTATAAATTTGATTGATATTTGTATTTTAATCTCAATTTAAAAGTATTACTTCTGTTCAAAATATTGGTTTGATCTTTTTAGATGTTGAAAAGCTTGATGCTGCAGACGATCATGTAAGCACGTCCAGCTCTGAAGTGGCTCAATTAGAAGACGTTTGCCTCTCTCAAGGTATATTCAACAATTTTCATTTTAATTGAATTTAGCATTAAGACTCCTTTGAGGCATTATATTTTAGATATCTTAAATTTTACAGAATGTGGTTGCAATCCTGGCAATTACTAAAAATAATGTAATTCATTTTCTGTGAATTGAAATCTTTATCATGGTTGAAGTATATTGTAATGTTAGTCTTTGATATAATGGTATCCTTTAGAAGGTTTAGACGAAAATATATTTGTTTTTATCTTCTGAGGATGAGTCCTTTAGTGGCATGTATTTTATTCAGCATCATAGAGCAATAAATTATTAAAACTTGTGTATAATAAAATTCAAATTTCATAAACAACTTAAATCCCACCTTACAATGCCCTTTGTTTTAATATAAAGATACCCAAGCATTAGTTTAGATAAAATCAGGCTCACTTATTATATGAAATAATTATGGACATTTAAATATGGCCAAATAATGAAATTTTAGAATGTGTTTAAGCGATTATTTATTTAAGGTTTGTTGTATTTCAAGTCCTACACACAGAATCTAATATCCCATTTGACTGGAGGCTTTGCTTTTCAGATCCAATAAACGCTATCCTCCAAACTGCTAAAGTATTTATGTAACAACTCTTCTGGACGAGCACTCTAGCTCCCATAAAGCTTCTCTCTGGACCAACCTGGGCTCATATTGAGTCATACTATATTTTATGCCGAAAAGTTTGGCTATATGAGTCTTGTATACAAGTACAGTAGAAGTTCGTTATAGCAAACTTGGTTATAACGTACAGTATAATCGGTTATAGCATACTGCAATATACGGTCTTATGTGATGTGCTACCATATTGGATGCTATTTGATATAATGTACCTCGGATATAACATACCAAATTTTACAGATCCGCTAAATACGTTATGACGAAGTTCTACTGTACCATAAATTTGCAGAACATATACAAATTTTATAACGATTTTGACGACAATGACTTTATCTTTAATGCTGCTATTAACCCCATTCACACTACTGCTACTGCTTAATACAACTGCCACCAATAATTGCTCTGGAACTTCTAATTCTAATTTAAGCGGCTTCTTTCCACCTTTCCAGTCCAAGTAATGAGGCTCATGCCTGAAGGCAATAGACCTAAACCTATTCAATTTGCTCCAATATATTTGTAATACTCCACTTTGTTCACAGATTTTACTACAGTATTATCTGGGTCTTTTTAACTGTGTGAAAAATACTATCCTCCAAACTGCTAAAGTATAAAGTATAAAGTACTATGTAAAATATATTTAAAAGCTAGTTTTGCTGTTTTACATCTTTTCCCCTTATTTTCCACTGGGCTCCATCTGCAACTACCAGGATTAGAAAAGAAGCCACTTATACAAGTCTTGTATCTTTATTCTAAGTCAAACAGCTTATAGGCATGACTAAATTTATGGCAATAAACAGAAGTATCGTACGTTACTTGAAACTGTTTGCTCATAAATTAAAGCTGCTCGAGTTAATAATGTCAAAATAAATGAGTTTTGTCAAAATTGTTTTACCTTGCTGCTGCGCAGAACTGGATCACGAGGCAGAACTTGACAAAATCTCTCAGGGTACAGATGTTGAAGAGCCATTTTCCCCTACAAGAGAAACATTTACATTAGAATTAGAAAAAAGTTGCACATTTCTGCCCAAAAGTTTAATTCTAGAACAAAAATCAGTTCAGCTAGAATTAAGTGACACAACAAGTGAAACTGAGAAGCAGGAGTTGGCAGATGAACAAATTCAATCACAGATAAGCAGCATATCTACGCACTACGCAGATGACTTCAGACTATCAGAACCAGATGATCAAACGATGCCAATGACGAGAGCGCCTGACGATTTAGCATTGCATTCCATGTCCCCACAAAAGAAAGTTGAATTGTCTTGGTATTCTACATCAGGAAAGGCCGCACTAGATTCAGATGCAACATACCGATTTTTTGTAGGACCAGTTCTACAAGAAACTTCTGATGATATTGAAGATGATTATGCTTTATCACCTAGTGGCGACAAAGAGTACGATGACCTAATTATTAAAATTGAGTCAACCACTACACAAGATATGGAGCAGTTTGATGTAGGACCCATGGACTATATGATATCAACAACAGAAGATTCACACAGATCACCAAAAGAGACAATATCCATGTCAGAGATGGATGCTCTCTCAACCGAAATTATCAGTGAAGTAAAACAGGACGAACTCAAAGAGGTTCCAGAAATCACTGTTACTCAGTGTCATTATGAGCAGATAGAAGAATTCGTTGAAACAACTTTCTCTGAATATGAAAGTGAAGATGCTCCAACGCAAGATGAGTTCAAAGCAGATGATGACGGCTTGATAACCTCAGTAGAATTCGATGAAGAATTTATCGAGGTAATTGAAAGTGTTTATGAAAGAAGTGATTTGCCATCAGAATCTGATGGTGGTATCATTGAAACAGAGAGCTTTCAAATTTCTCCTCTAATTAAGAGAGAGGAATCGACAAGTACAGTCACTCAGTTGGAACTCATGCCAGAAGACAGACAAGACAAACATGAACTTGCTAGCCCTGACATGACTTTTGCATATGAGACTGAGGGAATCTCAAGTGTTGAAGAAACGATGCTATACACAAGCACATTTTCTGAGAAAATAGAAGGTGTTGACTTCCTAGGCTTAGATGACCAAGGTGACACATCTAGTGTAGAAAGCTTTCCAACAGTTATACCACAACAAGACGATGTTGATGAAGATCGATTAGCAGACATCGCTTCGGATATTGCAGCAATTACGTCCTCATTCCATTCTGATATGCATGTTCCTTATTATGATATTCATTTCGAACAGTTAGAGCAGAAAGAAGACGACCACAAAATACTGGACCCACTGGAAATTGGCGATTTTCCAGTTGCAACCGTTACCAGTGATCAATCACTGGAAGTAAAAGTAGATCAATCCAAAGAAGATGCTGCATGTTTGACATCTTCAGTGCTAGCAGCTATTAAGGAGGAAGAAGAGAAAATTTCTAGCTCACAGAAAACTACCAGTTCTTCCGACAAACTAGAAACAGATACCACAACCTCTGACTCTTCAAAGCTTTTAGGAAGCTCCCCAGATGCAAGACATGTGCATGGAGCTCATGGGAAAAGTGCAGAAAAAGACGACGTTTCAATTTCCTCCTCATTGCTTGAATTTGAACACCTCGAACAAGAAATTTTAGAAAAAGGTAGTTTAGAATCCGTAACGGTTGCTGTCGATTCATCACATCCTGTACGTGGTCGTACAATAGAAAAAGATGACATTTCTGTATCTTCCTCCCTTGCAGAATTTGAACGACTTGAGAAGGAACTACAAGGTCAATCAGACTCTGCTGAAATGGCAGGAGCGGATTCAAAAAGTGGCAGCTCTTCGGTAAGTGAGTTTGACAAAACAAGTAGCGAGTTTCCTGCAGGCAGTGAACAAGCTGTGAGAAGTCTTAGGTCTTCATCGTCGTCTTTAGCTGAATTTGAACGTCTTGAAAACCAGTTATGCATTGATGACGAGTTGGAGGCAGAGGCCAAAAAGGTAGCCAATCTTTTAGAAGAAGGATCTCTCCCTATTATGGCAGAGCACCCAGAGACTGACACTTCCTCGGGGAAAGAAACACCCGCATCAGACGTATCATCTGTGTTGAAAATTACCGAGGTCCAAGTTGAAGAGCCGTCAGTAGCTGCTGCATCAGTTGTGGATTATCCACCGTATCAAGACATAGTCCAAATTATTAGAGAAGCTTCAAAAAATGTAGAGATGTTTGGTTTTCAGGAAGCTCGCGAAGAAAGCATAGCATCACCGAAACAGGTACCAGTTTCAATAGAACCACGCACTGAACAGGTTTCATCCGATTCAGATATTGCATGGGAAAAACTTGAAACGCCTAGCGTTGAAACATACAGTAAAGACAGTTCAGATTTAGCAATCCCAATTTTGTCTTTTGATGCCAAGGTTGAAGGTAAAGATCAAAGTCAAGAATTCTTTGCTCAAATGCACGCAGAGGAGCATTCATTTCAAGCCCATGTAGATGACGAAATGACAGATTCATTGGATGAAGAAGCTAGTTCTGTTATGTTTATCTCAGAAAGAGCAACAGAAATTGGCCTTCAAGAAAAGGAATTAACAGATGCAGATGTTGATTCATTGCAAGACACCGAGTCACACAAGTCATGTATAATGGGTTCAGATTCACTTCATGACCTAGACTCTATTTTGCAGATATCAACTGAGTATGATCTTGAAACGACTAGTACTGAGGTGCAATACCTTTCTTTGGAGCCAATGGACTTCCAGCAGCAGCCAATACTAGCAGATGATCTACTTTTAATGTCTAGTGATTCACTTCAAACCCAGAGTTTTGATATTGTTGAGACATCCCATGACACAATGGATAAATCTGCCGACTCACTCGCCACGGAGGGTGCAATTGGAAGTTCAACGGATTCAATTGATTTCAAATATTACAAGATGGACGACGTTATGGAAAGATCTGCAGATTCTCTTGAAGCAGACAACAAAACCATGCCGGAATCACAATCCTGTGAAAGCTTTGAAACAGATTCTCTTCAAGGGGAGCAGACAATTGTTACAACTAGCATGTCTCAAGATTCACTCAAAGAGTTACCATTTTGTGCATTAGACATGTCCATTGAATCGGGTGCATGGAGCCAGTCCTCATTTTCTTCAACAACGTTGATTTCTAGTGGCCGAGATATAATGCAGATGTCATTAGATTCTCAGATTCAGGACAAAATCTCAAGCACTGACACTTCTCCACGAACAACCAGTGAAGGAAAACAATTGGATGAATCAGGATCAGACTCAACACCCACGTCTTGGCATCAAGAAAGTTTCACTCTTACTTCACTAAGCACAGATAATTTGCAAACCGAAACATTGGCAGTGTATGATAGTGAAGGAAACCTTATGCCATATGGAAAAGACACCAAAACGGGAATCGACGATGAAGGAAACTTGCAGTCCGCAGCAGCTTTAATGCATTCCGACAAAAAATTGCATGCACAGGACTCGAAGGGTTCAATGCAATCTGACTTCCTTGAAGAATATGAGCTACACAGTGAAGCTAGCACAGACTCTTCGTTAATGCAAGCAGGAATTCATTCTTATGACTCTGGTGTAAAACCAGCGCACGTAGATTCATGTCCACATTATCAAATACCCTCTGAGACGAGCACTGAAGAAGGAGGGACGGGTGTGCCTCAGTCAGGTAGCAAACATGTGGCTTAGGTGCTGCTTATATGGCATGTCCTAGGTTTCCATATTTTCTGATGTGTTGTGCAGTCTTTTCAGTTTCTATTCTCCATATCTTGGCATCTTTTGTTCCATTTATTATTTTAAATTATGTTTCATCTTTACTGATTTCTTTGAGTGTGGAATTTTGATAAGATGCTTAAATTGGTGCACGCTTATTAACTTTAACACAATGTTAACGATTTTTGCTTTATCAACGTTTTAAGTTTTCTTTCAGCCACCATTTAGGAAGTACATAATATCCTACTAGCTATTATCAGAATTATTTTGTTACTTGAAATAATTTTAGAACTCTGACTACTGCTTATTTAAAGGATATATAAAACTAATATTCTACAATTTAAATATGGATATTAGATTTGCAAATTTCTTTACTATCAGGTAGGCAGAAACTTGCACATTTTAGATAAGCAGCTTCCAACTTCTAACCACACACACCATTGTACTGTATAACTCTGATATATTTAAGTATGAAATAATTTTATAGTAATTGCACAAACATGTGCTTCAATCATTTAACAAATTGGATAAAAAGTTATATAACAATTGCTTTTATTGTTTGCAGTTTTGCTTTATAATAACATTTTGCAGGACCTTTATGCAGTTATTGAATTGTTAGCATTTTAGATAATCTTGCTGTTTCATATTGAGCTTGATAGTAGCTATTTTGAAAATAGTCTTCATATATCTTTATCTTATGTTACAGGTGTTCAGGAAAGCCATGATGACGACTGGGAATTAATTGGTATGGGAGACATTCCAACCATGCCAGAAGAACCCAGGTAAATGGTTTGTGACCACGTGACATGTCAATGGACTCTTAATGATTAGACACTTTAGAAGTTTGGATACTTTCATTGATTCAGCATTTGAAATTTTAGACATCTTTTTGCTGCATGCTGTTGATAAGCCTATTGTAGTTCAGCTTCTGGCTTGCTGTAAAACTGTAAATAATGCAACATAAAATTTCTTCTCAACTGATGCCAAGACAAGACCTTCATTTTTTCATAGATAGGCCTACAGTATTAGGCAGCCTTTTGAGTTTCAATTAGAGCTGTATAACAAGACAATGCACTATTGCTTAAGGCAAATGTAATGTAATAGGTATGTATATGTGTATGTATATCATCACTTAGAAGTGCATGCACTATGATTATGTTGAACAAGGAAGAAGTAAAGTTTTCAGATGTTTCAGTAAGAGTTTCATATAGTCAGTGGCTGTGAGAATACAGTGTACAACTATACATTACAACTATACATGATACACTAAATATATGTGCTGTGGACAAATGCATTTCAGAGGGTTGGACCAACTAATGGAAAACTTGGCTTCTGGATAAATGAAGTGTGCTAGTTTATTGTGTAGCAAGTCAGACCCAAGTGGCCAAATGGAAGTCAAATTCACATGGTCGAAGACTGACATAGAACACCAGAAATTGGCAATTAAAACTTTTAAGGAGTCATTTAATTTAAGTGGACACCATTACTCACACTTGATTAAAATTAATATCTCACCACATGTTTGCTAGTTGGCTGTATATCATGGTGACAATCAATTAGTCAATAAACATTTTATTTAAGCAAGGAACTCTGTCTGTAAAGAATATCAGTGAAATCTAAACTGAATCTTGAAAGATACACATGTGATACACATATACATACCTATTACTGAATCTTAAACTGAATCTTATGGTGATTGTATGTAATCTGCAATTTCAGTTCCCATATCTGCTTTTCATGTTAATAGAGAACTGACAAAATAGTTAACT
Organism: Amynthas corticis; assembly: GCA_900184025.1. Taxonomy (NCBI): domain Eukaryota; kingdom Metazoa; phylum Annelida; class Clitellata; order Crassiclitellata; family Megascolecidae; genus Amynthas; species Amynthas corticis. Next base: position 3,278 of record FXXH010166945.1, on the reverse strand, counting down.
TCCATTGCAAATTAATGTGACTCTACTTAGGAGAAAGATGTGGCACATAGTCAGCATAGCTGTCATTGATATTGATATTTTGAAATTTCAAGTTAAATCATGTTTTCCTCAGTGCATCCAGACACTTATGGTGATTGTATGTACACTGTAGATGGCAATTTTGTTGATAGTGATGTTCAATGCACAACGTTTTACAGGTAATTTAAAAACATTGTGTGTTTTTTTTTGTTTAGCACGGACGAAAAGCAACAAGAATAATTGAACACATCAGGGTCTCTAAATGACTGCAGCTGTTTTATACTCTGGATTACATCAGTACAGCAATATGTATCAGCATAATTAATTAGCAATAGTTCAATTTCTCATTTATGCACTGTTTTACACCATCATTATCTAAAAAGATTGTTCATTGGATCATTGCATATTAGGCCCTTGTCTGAATATTGACAGTGCTTACAATTATTTGGTTTCTAAAATAGACTTAGATTATGTATTGGTTATATATAAATAGCATCAATAAGCACAAAGAATGCAACATCGATAATACTAACCAGACCAAAGAAGGAGAATGAAACTTTTAGCAAAAACAAGGAATCGACATCTCAGATAATTATCACATGCAAATCAATTTGCATTTTGAGTCTTTGTATATTTACAGTAACAGCATACAGCATTTGTATGTGGTGTATGCATGCTTGCCCATTATTAAGAGAAATAAGACCACTGAATCATTTTAATTGCTGTATATACCATTTCATTACTACCAGGACAACAATTTTAAAGCCTAAGTTTCAAAAACTGTGAGGATTTTCAAACTGTGTGTCTCTCAAAGTGTAAAGAACAGGAATCATTATGAAACATGTGTATCGTGTACTATTTACTCGTGAACAGAACATTTTAATATTTATCAGAATCTCGAAGTTGTCCTAAAAATAAGTGAGAAAATACCTCAAATAAGTGTTATATGTGACAGCACTATCACGGATGTTCTGCATATTTTGAAGTATTATTACCGATTGAGGCACCTCACCTTTGACCAGAGTCACCTAAGCAAACCATTTGCATTATTTGTAATGGAATATCAATATAGCATTTTTACTTCTTCTGTATCAATATTCTAGTGCATTTTACTGCTTGTATTTACCATTTTCCATGTTTATAGTGTATCGGGTGCTGCTATCATCAAGCATCAAAAGTTAACATCAAATTAATTATTTGTCAACTTTAATCAATCTAGTCTGACATTTACATTATCTGTAAATACAATTATTACTTGTTTTGTAATAGATGGCATGAAGCTTTGGTTGTAGATGCAAACTTTGTTTCAGAATGGTTTGAATCATGATGAAACTTAATTTCGTATTCATTTAACAAGGACAGTGCTATATTTTGTTTGAGCACTTATTGCAGTGATATGTGCTGGATTTTATTGTTACGGCTGATTAGCTTAAAGATGAGTGTACTGTGCTAAGTATTTATGCTAAATCAGTTTATTTATTGTCACTTAGGTTTATTGTATGTTTTACTTTGTATGCAATCGCTTTGTTGCTTTCAGTGTATTGATAGTATTTCTGCAGCTGTAATATAATACGAAGACACAAGGCAGTTGGTGAATGCCTTCGATTCAAGTGATATTATTTAATTACAGAGATGCGGTAACTGCTTTGTTGTGTCTTGCCATAATATGTCAGTTGTTGTCGCCTTGTATCTGTGTTATTTGCAGAAGCAAGGTTACATTTTGTCACGGTTTCCACAGCGACTGTTATGTAACCATACACGAGGAAGAAAGCTTGATTATACATTTTCACAATCAGCTCTTTATCAGTTATGTGGAATATTTAATGGTACATGTATTACTGTTATTTACATTAATTGTGACTTAAAAGCTCTAGCTAAGAGTTAACTTTGCTTCTATTTGCGAATTTATTTATGTTGCTGTTATTGTGAATATGTCACTTGTATTTGTCTGTTTTGTCTTTATTACGCTTGATGAATATTCCTGTATGTCTATTCCAATGGGTGATACATTTTGGCATATTAAATGAAGCTGCACTTGTGGCAGAGCTAGCCAGCCACTGCATTTTTTAAACACATCTCTGTATCATAAATTGAGCAAGTCTTTCCTAGCCATTTTATATAGATAGGCCAACTTTGTTGCCTTTAGGAATTTTTGAAGTTGCTTAGACGTTTAGATTTGTTTCATAGAAGCATCTGTATAGTGCACATTTCTGAATATTATTGTGCTTTATTTGATTAATTGCATTTGCTTAGCTTTGTGACATGACTCTTATTATCTAATTACGGGCAATTTGCTTCCCTAGAATTGTTTTGATGAGTGGGTGAATAAAAAAAATAACATTTTGACTTAGATATTATATATACAGTATATAAAAACATATACAAGATATGACATGAAAACCAATTGAAAGACTCTTCTCATCCTACTCTGGCCTTCTCATCCTACTTTGGCGTAAACTTGGATAAAAAGTGGGGGTCCAACCCCTATATCTTCCCCTTCCCTATGGTAGCCTCTCAAAAAGTTGGGGGCTTGAGCCTAGAGGCCTAATAGAAGTTTATGCCTATGCTATCCTAAAGATTTATATTTCATTTCAATCAAAGCCTAATCTAACATTAGATGCCAAAATATTTCTAAGAAAAATCTGTTTGAGAGAATTGCAATACTTAGCATTTCTGAGCTGTAAAAACAGCTAATAAATAAGCCCATCTTTTTGACTTGTGTAAGTACATGTGTTCTACATGAAAGGAACAGATTTGACCAAATTAACACCAGTTCAAAGAATACATTTTATTGCTAATTATCAGCATCTTACAGACATTTTTTGGTGTACAGTGACATAGCCAGGATCCAGGAATTATGAGCCACCATCATTTATACATACCAGTGGTGTAGCCAGGATTCTAGAATATGAGCAATTTCACATTTTTTGGCCCAAATGTCTTGATGAGCAAAAATGGTTATCTTTTTAAACTCTTTAAACTCGTGTGTGTATTACTCGATCCAATACTATCCAGGCCCGTCTTTATGTGTTGGAAATATGGCACTGTGCCAGGGGCCCCACACAACTAAGGGGCCCTGTGCAATCCAGCCTTTTTTATGTTTTAAAAAGTTACAATTTAATTTTTTTATTACGTTGTTTTTTTAACCTTAGGCCTATTCTAGTTTCAATTTATTTCTTTACATTTTTATTTTACACTAGTAAAGTTTTTAAAGTGATTTTTAAATGTTTTGGTCGTTCATTCAGCTTGTTCACTGTTCC
>FXXH010166060.1:1917-13876 GCA_900184025.1 Amynthas corticis | reverse complement strand
ATCTTTGATTTTCTCATCAATTATATAGCACAAGCAACATCCATGACAGTTACTATAAGCCTAAACTCGTGACATAACTTTTTGAGCCCAGATTCCCTTAGAGAAATATGATGCGATAATTTTTTAATCGCGATTAAAAAAATTAATCGCGATTACTGGATTAATCACGATTAATGCACAGCCCTAATTAAAACTTCTTCATAATCTAACAATTGCAGCTGAAAACAACTAGCAGAATTAAATAAAAATGTGCCTGTATCAACTTTTAAAAACCTGTCAAAGACTTTACAAAGAAATAACAAAGATGAGCATATGCGTTCAAAACCTCAGTCACTAGAGCTCCCTCCAAGCATAATAATGTAGGCCAACGTTTTTGTTAAAAAGATCACTCCAGTTTACAACAGAACTTTTATTGTTCAGCTGGCTAATAATATGAGTTGCTGTACACATGATAGTGTAAATCTCAATAAAACACCGATCACTTCAAAATTGTTAAAACACAAATTATTAAACCTCTAATATCCAAATACATTGCACTTACAAGAAGGTTACAAAAAACTACTTCTAATCATAACCAGTCATAAGACAGACAAAAGATTCAAAAATTCCTAAAATAGAATTGGTAAAATACACCCAAAGCAAAATATATTATTCATCGTGTTTAAATCATGTTAGCTGGCAAAAGATTTATTAATCATCAATGGATAATAGTTAAATGTCAATAACTGTACATTACTGCCTTGTAGTTATCTTCATTGGCATCTGTACTCCATTGCAACAATCAGTCGTACAATCCAGGCGCAGAGCTGGGGTCATTCTTATACATACTGCCCTAAAAAAATAATCAACTCATTTGAAAAGATTACTTAATAAGAGCTCCACATGTAACAGAAAAGTTTAATAACAGCAGAGATGCAACTGTTCCTACTTATTGAGAGACTATAATTTTAAAATGACTGGGAGTAAAAAGCTACTGGCAAAAACTGACATTGTATAAATTTATGTGGTTGCCCCAAACAGTCATACTTTAGCCATTAGAGGTGCACCGATTAATTATAATTATCAGCTGATAATTGGTATAAGCTGCTTCAGTTAGTCAATAATTGGCCAATAATTAATCAGCCAACAACAATAATTAATTATCAGCTGAAGCTGCTTATTGTAGTCAATATTGCAATTGCAATGCATTAAGTCCAAAAACAATCGTATATAAATCATAAAGAATACAAATCAGCAGAAAAAGTAAAAGCCACAGCTGAATAATGTCGGTTGTCTTCAACTTCAAGTCAAAATTTAGAGTGACAACTCATTCCAGTTGGATCGCCACAACGTCAGTGTGGATAAACACACAAGCCTTTGGCCTTGTCAGCATTCAGGCGTGAGTGGCGATCAGAGTATGTTAGCCCAGCACCACTGAAGAGGCGCTCACTAGGCACACTAGACGGTGGCCGACATAAGAACTGTCTAGCAACAGGAGCGAACGTCTTGATGCCGAATTAGGCTCATTACTTCAGTGGATCAAACATACAATCAATCGTCTCACTAGCAATCTTGCTAAAAAAATACTAGCCTCTGTTTCCGGGTTACCACAAAGTGGGTGCATTTTTTTAGCTATGTTTATGTGTACATTTTAATTATTTTGTCAACTACTAATTAACCTTTCGTGAATCATTTTACAGCTGCATGGCAAGTGTGAACTATGGATGGAACGATATATCTCATTCATTTAAAGTTACGTTAAGCTCAGTAACGAGTAAAGAAACTTTACAAAATCAATAATCGTACGATTGTTCAGCATCAGTAATTGGCTGGTCGATAATCGGCTGCAGGTCTCATCACTGTCATCAGGGCATCCTTAGCAGCAATATACCTTGCTGAAGTGACTAATAGTTTGAAAATGATAAAGCTCACAACGGTAGCTAAGGTTATTCACAGCACATAATTAACACATGGAAACAAACCTGCGTTCCTTCACAGCCATTCATGTACATGGCTTGAGAGCCTGAACTCTGTTGTCTGGTCAGAAGTGGCTGGTATGAAGCCCCTATCAATGGCACAAATATAATCTTGTAATATACATACCTACTAACTGGTACCCCAGCATTCACATGACATGTTAATGTACAAATCACAAGCCTGTGTTAATAATTTATTGCTGATAAATTAAAATTAATAACACCGTTCCATAACATCAAAACTATGCAAAAATAAAAGGAAACCAGGATGCAATTTCAAACAAAATTGGAATATATATCGAATTTAGCAGCTGTAAGCTGTCGCAAGAAAAAAAAACTGCTTCTCTTTTGCTCTATTCACTGTTCACCATAGTGCAGCTACTCAACATGACTCAGTAGGCTGACCAGACAAGAGTTCAGGTTCTCAAAATACTGACTTATCACTGAATTAATACCATATCTATATGTAATGCTTGAGTTTTCACAAAATAGTGAGAGCCAAACCGCTTTCATGACATAATTTTTTTATCTCCAGCGACAGGGAGCTAAGCAGCTAAAACCAAAATATTCAACTGCTACCAGAGGGTTGGTCCCAATCGGTGTAAGTTAAACCATAAAACCCAGAAAAATTAATGCTGGCAGTGTTCATGAGCCGTGAAACGCCATTAACACACTGTAGTTTTTGCAAATCATGTTATTTACTACAGGAATACCAATCAAATGCCAAGCAGTGCACACAGAAATGGCAACTGTGCTGCAAATTTGTAATTGTAATAGCTGTACTGCTTGCCAATGTACAGTGGCCACAAAAAGATTAACTTGTACAAAAGATAGACTCATTTCTATCACTACCAGGGCTTTTTTTGCAATAAAAAATTTTCTGGAAGGCAATAGCCGGAAGACATTTTTCAAAATGACGTAGCGGCCGTACAGCGACTATAATGGACGATATTCTAAAAAATGGATAATGTGTATTTAATTAATATGCTGAAGAAAACTCAACAAATGATTACGTCAAGTTTAAATCATAAATGGATTGGAAAATAGATATTGTTCTAAATTTTCTATTTATGAATTTAATGTTGCAAAAAACCAGGCTTCCGATTTCCCGGAACGCCGTTCCGCCTCGTTCCGGCACAAAAAAGCCCTGATCACTACATTTCGATGTCTGCTCTGCATAAGGAGAAAGACAAATGCAAGGGGAATGAAGTCCTAATCAGAAAAAGTTATTAAAATCATTATTAATAATAATTAGCAATAATAGCATTATTAAAATTTGGAAAGCTAAATTTAACTTAATCTATTTATAAAGAGACACTTTAAATAGGCATACTGTATATCAATTCATATCCTGACTTGAAACATTGGGATAACAGATGCACTATCTCAAGCAACGGTATGTAAGTAAGTAAATAAGTTAAGTAAGTAAGCCCTTCACATTCATATCCAGATAATCAGTAAAACAACAAGACAGTCTGTCAAAAATCACTGATTTGACCTTGTTAACTGATCATTATTCTGAAAACTGATATGAACTTAAACTCCAAAATTAAAACTCTTGAGTTTTGAGGACGTTTCACAGTCTGACTCTGAAGCAGAGCTCTATATCAGCGGTTCCCAACCTTTTAAAAAATTGTACCCCTAGCAAAAATTTGAGCGTTGTGCGTACCCCCTAAACTAGTGGCGTGTAGGGGCAGTGGCCCCGGGCATCCACCAGATGGGGGTATCCAAATGAGATGTCAACTTGTCAGGCATGGGTTTGTGCTATATAAATTGCAAACACTAAGGAATAAAAAAAAACAAGAAGTCTTTTGTTTGACCTGGCGACGTTTTTCTGCTCGTAAATGCTTTTTCGCTTAAAAACTTGAACATTTTCGATGTGCCGTCCCTATTCCGAAAAATGCTGGCTACGATTTTCAACCTTGAACAACTTGGCCCTGTGCGTCAACCAACCATCCTATGGACGCAAGTGACGCCTCTGCCCTAGACACATCCATCGGCCCCCGTTTTCGTTGCCCCGCTCACTCACAGTTTTCGGTGTTTCATTATTTATTTTACAGTTTTATAGGTTGACAAAGCGAAAATGGCGATGACCTTTCTTAGTCCTCACACCTTTTTAATACGATGACCAGTTTTAACACGATGGCCTCTTTCTTTCTGTATACCGAAAAAAGAGACATTTAGCCTACTGTTAGCAATAGCATCTCTCTAGTATGTCTTTTTTTCCTTGCAACTTTTTTTAATTCTTGATTTTCTTCGCGTACCCCCTGGCAGCAGCTGGCGTACCCCTAGGGGTACGCGTACCACCGGTTGAAAATCCCTGCTCTATATCCTGCGCTAACAGTTAACACTATAATGTAATGTAGCATTTGTATCATCATCATTACCATTCTTCTCCATGGGTGAAATTTGAGTTAGTATCCTTCATTCATCTCTTTCTTGTGCAACTTTGTATGTTTCATATACGTCCATGCTGCAGCATTCTTTGATGTTGTACATTCACTCTTTCAGTGGTCTTCTTCCTCTGAAGTTTTTGCTTTCCATTACTCCGAGAAGGATCCTTTCTATCAGCCTTTCATTGTTCATTCTTCATTCTACAGCACTTGCCTAGTGCCTCCTATATTTCTACTCAGAGGCACTCCCAGTCTGGGGTTACAAAATAAAATAACATTATGCAGGTCACTGACATTTATTAACATTCTGCTATGTGGTAAATGGTAATCACAAAATAAGGCAACAAAACTGGACATTACCGTGTCCAGATCCATCAGTGCTTGAAGGACTGTGCTGGACGTTGGAGGCAGATGCCGAGGCAGAGGATGACCTGGCAGCATAAGCATTCACTTCCTCTTGGGCTTTTGTTATATTCTTTTTGTATCTTATTCGCTTGTTTCCAAACCAGTTGTTTACCTAAACAATGATATGTTTATCTGTTAAACATTACATTTTCTATACGTACCAAATAATTAGCATGTCAACTACGTCGCTATTCACCAAGTGTCGCTCAACAAGCAAACAGGTATCAAAAGATACTCCGGTTATCAAAATAAATGTGCACAAAAGATTGCTAGCATAACCATGCCATTGTAAAATGATTCCATTTGTACAAATCATAGCAGATGCTTGCAAACTAACATGACCTGCATTTCCTAAATTAGTTTACGTAAAGCTTGTCTGAAAGCAGAATTTAACCCTATTGCCATCAGGCTTCAAAACATATTGGTTATGCAGATTGCCAGGGCAAAAGCGTTAACATCCAATTCCTATCTCACCTGGGATACAGTAATGCCACATTTGCGAGCAAGTTCTTCTTTTGCTTCCTCACTTGGATACGGATTACTCAAATGTGAATAAAAATACTCATTGAGCACTTCTGTAGCAGTCTTACTAAAATTGCGGCGTTTACGTCTGAACAAAACAGCAGGCACAACTACGCTCAGCTCAGAAATATAAAAATAACACACGCAGAATATGAAGCAATTATGCAGTCTAACCTATAGAAATCATCTAAGCTGCAGACTGCATTTATACAATGCTGTGTTAGCTAAAGTTATAACTCCTTACAGTTACAACTCATTTGTGTAAGAACATCCAAGAAAAAAAGTTCAAATTGCAAAATCCAGAAGACATGAGGGATAAGGTTTCAAACATAGGTATTAGCCATCAGTTAAACATTATAATAACCAAATTATTAATTATTATTATTTAAAAACTTTTAATGCCTATTAACCCTTTCGCTACGACGGACGAGTTAGACTCATCATGGTTTACACCCCAGCAGCGCGGATGACGAGACACGCTCATTTATACCTGTAGTCTTGTATGGTTTCCGCGTATTGCAATTAAACTGAATGGGAATTGAAAGTTACACTGATGGCATCATACTTGTGATAGAGCGGAAAAGGCACAGCCAAGCTTTGTTTTCATGTGATGCTTGATAGATAAAAACACTAGTTATTGAATATAGCTATTATTTCCATTGCTATCAAGTAGCCAATGCACACAATCCATGTAAGCAGATCCATCATTTAACAGTTCTGGATTAATCATTAATTTCATTTGAAATGCAAACCGTGCATCGAGAAACTTTGATCTCAGCACCATTACGGCCTCACAAGTGCTCTGCTTCAGTTGAAGCTCGATAGCTGTGAATTTCTTTCGCACTATTGCAACCATTCGGTCAACTTCTTTGGGCGCCACAGGTCGAGTTCGACTTTGTTCTTTCAGCAAGTTGACCACATGTGTTGTGAATTCATTGCAAGCCTAAACAGAAAAAAACTAATTATGGAGGCTCGTGTGTTAAGGAAACTAGGCTGAAATTGAAGAGAAACGAGAAATTTTAAAACCAGAAAATAGCCTAATAAAAGAGAAACTTCATATTACTTAGTATTTATATCAAATGCTCTTAAATAAGTAACATCTAACTCTTCATAAATTAGATAAATGTAATCAGATATTTAACAAACTTTGTTCATATTAGATATGCTTTCAAAGGATTGCTTTCTTCAAGTGAAATTGAACAATTGATATTACAAGGTCTTTAATATATACAGTGTAGCAATGATGGAACACAGCAATAAGAAAAGACATGATGCAAAGGATTCTGACATAACGAGGAGTAACCCTTAAAATTTTTTGACTTCTATTCAAGCAAACTAGATCCGCTGGCAAAACAAGTTTTGGGATAAGATCAAACAAAATCGAGGACAATGATGACCTTCTATAGCCAACAGTGGTTATCATATTTGATTAATCTGATAGAAATGCTTTCTGCTTACCTGCTCATATTTCTCATACTCAGTATGGTAGACCTGTCGTATTTGAGCCAGTTTAGCACGATAGTCTGAATGTTCAATTGTATTCTCTGGTGATTCGTGTCCAGTAGACAGAGCCTGTGTTGCAGCACTGAGAGAAGAAGAACCGCCGCCTTTTTCAGGACCAGCCACTCCTTCAGCTATCAGCATGTTATCCAACCTCATAAGCTGTGGATCTGGCGAATTGTCTTCATCGCCGCCTCGAAAACTCAAGCCTAGAAGTCATGAAACATCACGTTATTTTAGCTAAGTCAAAGATATAACAAATTTGGGTCACACACCACATCCTCAATTTGATCTAAATCTAAGTAGCTAATGTCACACCAAGTAGTTTTCAAGACACTAAATCAAATTCCAAACTTTCAAGCTAAAACTAGTGCAGTGTCAATGACTGACTTCCTAAGCTAGAACCATCAGGGCGCCTGGCCAGTTGGTTGGCTACTCTGAACCAATTGCCAAAACAAATGGCTTTTAATTAATACCCTAAACCTCAATCACAGAGACATTGTACTTGGGCAGTGGTTCTTAAAATGTGGCCTGCGGACCCAGGGGTGTATACAAAGCAACAGAGGGGGCATGTGATAAGATGCATTGTTGTAGCAGCATCATTTTAAATGTAAATAATGACAAAGAAAGAACTTGTATGCAGTGTGCAACAGTCATGCCATTGAAATTTGACTTTGGACTGTGTTCAACTTTACAAATTCACATTTTAGCTCAGAATGCTAGAATTAGTCTAAAGTATATAATTTAACATCTCAACTCTCTTTAGGCTAAAGCGACAAAAACCACTTTGCAACAATTTTAGTCATATGTGGTCATTATGTAATGTGTCACTCACATAAAAGTAAACCTAAGGCACAATTATAAACTGTAGCTCACCTGTCCTTTCCTTAATTTCACAAAGAACTTGAAACAGAGCTGGTCTCATCCTGTGACAGTTCAGGGTGTGTTTTCTAAAAGTTTCATGCAATACATCATCACATATTGCACAGTCTTTGATTCTTTTCTGATAAAGATAGATGACTTGAACAATTTATCACAGTGCTGTTAGTCTAAGAAATGTCTGTTCAGATTCAATAGGATGCACCATTAGAACTATGCCTCCCACATTAAAATACCCAAAGGAAAGCACGTCAGACTTTTACAATAAATCATCATATAGCAGCTGCAATTTCATAAATTTGATTGACAGATACTCTGTAAGAAGTGATTCAGATCAATTTGAAATTTCTATATTGCGGTCACCGAAACTGCCCTGCCATATTCTGTCAACCAATCTGAAAACTGTCAAAAGCTTTCAGCAACGTTTTTTTAAGAAAACTAAATTCAAAATACAATCTCCTTAAAGCCTTGGTTTTAGGCAACAACAACAAAATTATAAAGTTCTGGTAAATTCCATTCAAAAACCAAATTGCCAACAACAGATGAATATTATCACTGGCAGTTGGATCCTTTATCAAGAAAGCTGGCTCATTAGCTATAAACTTAGGTGATTTTAATGACCTTGCTTGAGCTTCATCTAAGCTTTGGTCTGTAATTGCCATGATTTGCTGCAGTATTTCTCCAATGTCCTGTTTCCTCCTATCCTGTTCTCCATTGATCGCATCTGGACGATCATAAGTAAGATTAATGCCTCCACCAATCATATTGCTTATACAGTGAAGGTTCTGACTGTATGGATTTCGATCTGCCATCAGACTGTTATATGGAACCCTGTTAAACCAAGCAAGTAAAATCATTAAAAAACTCTTTTGGTAGCGCCATAATGATTGCTACTTTCAGACTCACAAATTGCTTTTATGGCAGTGTTTCTTAACTTGTGCTCAATCGAACCCCAGGGGTTCGGTGAATCAATATGTGTTCGACAAAGGTCCAACAAGGTTAACACTGTTATATAGGGATATCTAGCCACAAACAGAAATTGCTCTGCTGTTGAATTTGCATAGAGTATGCACACACACTCATTTGCGTATGTACCGGTAATCATTAGGATTTGATGCACCATGGAAAAATGGCTGGTAAAAGTAAAGTCATTAAAATACTTAAAAGCTAACGAAATTAAACAAGACACCTGAAATCAGATATATGTAAAAGTTGGCCTTCTAATTTTAATTTAATGTCAAAGTCTTGAAATAGTGCAATGAAATCATCATGTTTAGTGCTCCTGTTTCAAAAACAAGCCTTAATATCAGATCGTCAAATTCAAATAAAAATTGAAAAACGACTTTTACTTATTATATTTCAGCTTCTCTCATGTAAGGAATTAATGTTTATATTGTGCAATGATTTCACTGTTATTTTATTGTGGGTTTATGTGGCAATTTGTATTATTGCGCTCTTGGGCGGTGACGGCCACTTTCCAAGGTACGTCCAGTCTTAAGGTTTACCAAAATAACTGTTAGATCTTCGTTATTTTTGGTAAAATGTGAAACTTAAAAGTAAAAACATAATTATGAGCCATGCTACGAGTTCATGGCTACGCTGTGGTCAAAATTAGGCTCAAATAGCTCAATACTATTGGCTCAAAATTATGTCTTTCCACGCCAACATTCAGCTATTCCACAAACCACTGTACGAATAGATTCTTATGGGCCTGCATTCCCCGACTGGATCTGCATGCAATCAGAAATTAAAATACCTGAACACTGAGGTCCAGCTGCAAATATGTACCGCAGACACAAATCGTCAAACTGGTCGTTTTGTCAATTTAAAAGCAAGCATTTCAACATGAAAACAAGACGAGAACGATGAGAATAGGAGGGTCTGGTACGAAGAGGAGCAACGAAAGATACGCTTCAAAATGCTTTCATCCAATCTACCGTAAATAAAAGGAGACTAGTCAAAATATGCGTCTAAGAACGAGATTTTGACCAAATATTTATTTAAAAACGATCGCCGTTTCGATGGCAAAATTATTAATTACCAGAAACCGTAAACAAAGCGTCAGTCCACCACCAAAATGGCGGTGCGTAATATGCGCTGGTTCCCCGATTCTCAGAAGAATATCGACTCGAGCAGAGCCTTTGTTTCAAGCGGTTCAAAGACTTGAATGCTCGAGAGTCGAAGCAATGGTCGAAACGTAATTGCGCAATGCAATCTTCAAACTGACTTGCAAACTAGCTATCGGAATACTATTCTTAGGTTTACAATAGTTTACAGCGCAGTAATGGCGAAGCAAACATTTTGCGCCTCTAGTTCGCGAAAAAGTCTGACGAGCAAAAAAGGTCCTTGCTTGACATTATTGCAGAAATTAGGCCTAGGTATAAATTTACGCCAAAAATTACTGGCATCTTTTTGGCTCTCCTCGCCTTCGACGTTCGAAGGGCATTTGTCTCTGCCTTCTCGCCACGTCACTGATCAATTCTCTGACCAAAACCCATAATTTGACATTTTGAAGTCAATTTGGCGCAAAATGAATTAGACCTTTTTAGGCCTATGTGACTGGCATATCTGGTAAACGCTCATCGTTTCTAATAGGAGGCAGCGTAAATGTAAATAAACGAATTTTAGAAATTGCTAGAACAGTGAGACCTGCCGACTGGCGTAACACAGAATTAAGTAACAGTCGCATAGGATCATTGGCATGGCCACGGGGGAGCATGGAGCCCGCCCCTCTATTCGAATTAGGACCGGTACAGTTTTGTCTCAGATGCTGAATTTTTACAGGTCACTGTATTCCTCGAAAAAACATAAAACATAAAATATAGCCTAAATTGTTAGAAAATTGCTTGAAAACACAACGTCAGCTAAAATGAATAGGCCGCCATATTTGACAATAATAATCTCGAATATCATAGCAGAGTCTGATGATAGGCTATGCTGCCTATGCATAAAACAACAAAGTGACTTCTCTTACGTCTTTTATTTCCTGAGGCTAAATTTACTTACTCACTCAGGCTCATCAGCGCGGTCGCTATAGTTACGCGAAGAGTAGCGGGACGATAAAGCGATATTCTAATGATATTTTTAAAAATATTTAAATACTGTGACGGATTGGGAAATTAATGTTGCACACCGTTTGACCATTATCACAGGTGATCATGATTTACAGCTTTTCAGATTTGGATGTTTACTTTTCCCCCTCTCTCTCTATCTCAAACTTGATGTCTTTAAATAAAAGTGTTTTACCACAGGTCTGTTCCTATTGAAGTCCTTAAACACAGTTCTGTGTACTGCAAGTTCTTAGTAAATGAATTGTGCGTTTTTAGTTAAATTGTTAAGTTTTGCTTGAACAACAGGTCGATTCAGGGACCTATATACAGTGGCGGCGCCAGGTTGTGAACTGAGGCAGGGCCTGCAGTAGGGCCTGAAAGGTTTCGCCAGGGCCAGCCCAACTAGAGAAATGTTTTATCAATCACATAATTACGCAATTGCATGTGCAATCGATTTCAGTTAAACTTGGCTCTTGTGTGTAGTATGAAATGGCTGGGTGGTGTCCTGTTTCAAGCGATATAGATTGAATTAGAGAAGGCTAATAGGGGGCCTATTGCTTGTTCTTGCATGATTTGATGCATGCAAGGAAGATGGAAAATCACGAAAATGTTGGATTTGTCTGAGAATTTGTTCATTTAGCTGAGATTTTTACATATCTATACACTTTCTGTTCAATAGGCCTTCCATTTATTTCTATCACACTGCAAGTTCATCATAATTTTTTGTCTATAAAGACATGACTCGCCGTCGATCAACTTGCTAACTATTTCCCAAGATATTCTTCAAGACGTTCATCTTTGTTAATGTCCTTAGTTCTTGTAGAGTAATTGGCTCTTTTGTGTAGTATGAAATGGCTGGGAGGTTCTCTATTTCATGCACTGTAGATCAAAATTGAGAAGGTTGATGTTGACTGTGCGTGTATGATTTGATGCAATGAAGATGGAAAAACACGAAAATGTGTGTTCTGTTTGCGAATTTGTTCATTTCACTGAGATTTTTACATGTCTATACAACCACTGTTCAATAGTCTTCAATTGGGTTCTGCTACACAGCGGATTGAATATTAATTGCATTTTGTTGTCTAAAAACCTGTTGTAGGCTACAATGAACCAGATATCTTAAGACACGGCTAATTCCGCAATCAACTTAGGCCTACATTCAGACCCACAAGATATTCAGCAGAGCATTATTCTGTTGTATTCTGTTGATGATCTTCGTTCCTGTACATGTACACGTCCTTGATGTTCGCGTGTA
>FXXH010165575.1:0-11126 GCA_900184025.1 Amynthas corticis | reverse complement strand
TTTTTTTCAAAAGATACCGAAATCTGATTGTGCTAATTAAATTTTCACTTTTGGTGCAACTCTGCAAAAAATCACCAACTATACAAACTTCTTTACTGTTGTCGGGAACCACTTACACCCTTGGTCACATTCCAGATTTGCATCCAGATCCATTCGATTTTAGTTTTCTCTAGAGGTTGTTTTGTCAGCACAATGCCTGTTTAGTCCCTGCTTTTTATTATTATCTTTGTTTATTATCTCCATCCAGTCCCTGCTTTTTATTATTATCTTTGTTTATTATCTCCATCCAAGTTATAAGTAGTTCTCCACAAGTTCATTCTATTCCTATGCTGAGTTACCATGCACTGCTTGATCAGTCATTCTGTCTTTATCAGTCATCAGACTTGTCATTCTGCTCATCATGTCCAATCTCCCACAAATCTGTTCCTTCTCATGACATCTCTGATGTCTTCTATCTCAAGCTGTTTGTTCATGCTGCACTGTCAAATACAAAAATCACCTAAATGAATTGTTGATCTTAAATATATTTATCTGGGTCATGTCTATGTTTCTGTTGACAATTTCCACAATATAAATTTTAATGCTTATAGCAGGACACGTCAGAAAACAAAACTAAAAGTCACTAAAAAGCATAAGCCATATCGGCATGTCATTCACTTTAATACTTGTCATCTTTAACGTTGGCAAATTTACATAACCTTCAAATATTTGCAGAAAAATCACAACTCCGGCCTTGAAACAAGATTAGCACCAAGCTAACAGCAAACATTACTGCAAGCAAGAGAAAACACTTAAATCAAATTCTTGTGCATTGTTTATGTACAGAAAATACAGAAAACCATAAAAGCACTGGCTTTTACCATATTCAGCATATTTAAATATACATATATATGTACACACACACATGGTTCAAACTGTACAGTATCACTGTTGCATACCAGCAACAACAAAAAAGAATAATGAAGTCTAAGCCAGTCATTCTTTGTTGATCTTTGAAACTGTTTTTTGACAAATTTCACTCCAAACGGTCTTTAAAAAATTTCAGTAGAGTCTGCGTTAAGAAAAGTTAGTAGCAAACATCAAACCATGTCCATAGGAAACTGGTCTGAAAGATATTCTGGTTTCATGTATAGCTGTAGAACAGCTAACCTTGCAAACGAGCAAAGACCAATCAACTAAGATATGACTTTGATCTAATTACCTCGTGTTCTGCAAAAGCAATATTGATGTATAAAGGAATTCGACATCAATTATTAAAATTAATAATTTTTAACAGAAAAATGTTGCATGACAAATCAACTTTAGTCAGCAAGTTTATGGCATAGTGAGACAAGTTGCTTCAACACGCTTCTCCCTGCCCAAACTCTAAGCTACACAATAATTAATAATTATTCAGTAGTTCAACAATCCCACGTCAATGATGTCCTCTAAAAACACATTTCCAATTTACACAAATCAATAATTCAAATTATCTGATAATTACTAATAAGTTTTTAAATAATCTTCTGAACTGATATATTTATCTAATCGAAGCAGAAAATGTGGCAACAGGAGAACTTCAAAACATCCAAGCGGTACATACAAAAGCACATCACGGCATAATGTAAATAGCCACCGACAATTTTATTGTACAGATTGGTCATAACCTAGGTCACTGCAAGATATGGTAATGCTTTGAAATGCCTTATTTGCAAGTATACACAGCAGCAGTAGCACGGCAGCTGCGCATCATGCCACAAATAACTGAAAAGAAACTTCCATAACAAAACAGAAGTTGAAACGTGAAAATCAAATATCACAAGTCGTTTAATAGATCGAATTCATGGATGCGATGATGGCAAAGTTGTTACAATAGATGACGGCAGTGTCTCTACCGCCGACATCTGACGATGCTGAGTGTCCGTCGCCATGCCAACCTGCCCTGGCATTACCCTTGGCGCCGCCATCATAGACGACGGCATTACTTTCGCCTGTTGAGGGGGCATTTGTGTCCTCTGTGGAGCCACCTGACGCATTGCCTGGAGAGGAACAGGCACTCCTCTCGGTGCCATCACTGGGGTAGGAATACCAGACTGCAGAGGCAGGGCACCACCAATCACTGGAAACACCCCATATGCCGGTTGCCCATGGTCGACAGGTGTGAACGAAAGTGCTTGCTGCTGCTCCAGCTGCTGCTGCAACTCATAAAGCATCTGTTCATCCACAATCTGATTTCCAGAATTCGCTGACATCTGTTCTAAGAGCAGACGGAGTTGGTTCTGTGCTTGAAGATTACCGTACAACTGACTGGGTGCACCGGCAGGCAGTCTAAGTGCATGTGCTGCTTGCCCTGACTGAATCATGGCCCCAGGAATGCCACTGACCAGCTGCTGGCTGGTTAAATCTAGACTAGAAATTGGCGGTTGCAGTACTTGGCTTTGATTTCCCCAATATGCTGCAGGCGGTCCTGTCAGGGGACCCACGATGGGCCTCAGCGCCTCTGCTTCCACTGTATGGTCCAACAACTGAGCACCAGCGGCTGCTTGGCCAAACTCCTGGTTGGCCAAATTAGGTGTCTGAACGCTGTCGAGATGTTCAAGAGATGTTATTGGTTGATTCGGATAATGATGGGTTAAGTAATTCTCAATTGCTGCCTTCTGACTCAGAAGTTGTTGCACAACTGCATCGTCTGTATGTGGCAGATTCACCTGGCCAACAGGTCCTGATGATGGCAACTGCATGAGTTTCAGCTGGCTACCTCCGGTAAGGATCTGACCGTCAGCGGCAGTCAATGAATGGCCGGCTGAACCTAGATAATGCGCAGGTAGATTTGACACTGGCAGATTACCAGGATTAGACGTCACTGCGCCATCTGAGAACAAGGACTGCAGCAGCATCTGAGTTTGCTGGGGTGTTTGACCTTGTAAGCCTGGTTGATGAATCAGCTGAGATGTGAGTTGCTGGACTAGTGGCTGCTGCTGTTGCCCAACCAGCAGTTGACTCTGTGGAAGCATCTGGGATTGTATCACAGAAGATGGGACTTGTGCTCTTGCTGATGGCAATGGAACAGACAGCGGTGTGACCTGGGATTCTGATCCTGGTTTTGGCAAATGCTGGCCTGTCTGTTGAACCAACATTTGCTGGAGATTGTTCTGAGACAGAGGATTTTGGACAAGTCCCAGCTGTTGAGGTGGCCCTGGGGCCACCGAATGGTAGCTTACAGGCATATGAAGTGGAAGGGATTTTGAAGCAGGGGCTTGCTGAGCCAACTGATGTATCAAAGCCTGATGTGGGCCCTGCTGCAGTAGCATTTCTAGTTGCTCTGGATTCTGACTGTACTGCTGAATTAGATAAAGAGCCGTAGCCAGGCTCTGTGGATCGGCAGTGCTGCCTGACATGGGCAAATTTCCATCAACACCTGAAACTGGTTGGGATGGCACACCAGCAGCACTAAGTGGCCCAATTGAATGCTGAATATTCTGCAAAATGCCAGTCATAGCCGCCATCTGTGGTGCAGATTGCTGATAGGCTGACGATGGCAGAGAGCTATTTGCCTGTTGTTGCACTAATGTATACACAGGATTCATCAACATTGAAGGTCTTAGAGATGCATGACCATGTAGAATAGCACTGGTCTGTGGCATCAGATGAGGTGGTATAGAAGCCTGATGTCCCAGTGCCTGTGACACAGCTGAATGAACCGAAGCAGAAACCATGGGCTGCGAGGCTTTCGAAGCATTTGGAACGCCATCAGTCAGGTGCTGCGCATGCGAAATGGCCGAAGGAGTCCGACCTGGCACAAAATTTGGAAACAAAACGTGCAACTGTTCCACCAAAGCAGACTGAAATGAAGCCATGCTTGGCTGCGTCGGTCGACCGATGGGACCGGCAGAGACTCTTGGCTGTTGACTGACACTTGGCTTTTCCACCAAACTGACACGTGGCTGTGACTGTATGCCAGTCGATTCTCTCAATATCGCGCCGAGTGCAGCCGAACTCACTGCATGCAACGTAGCTGATGTGGCAACAGAAGCAAAAGCCTCACTTCTATCAGCTCTAGCTGCTCCAGACTCTGCAGCTGAAACCACTTCAAGTTTCTCTTGCTCTCCTGAAGTCCCATCAAATTCTTTCGAGGCCATAATGGCCGTATCGACAGATTGCTTGCGCCTCAGACTTACAACTGAGGATGGAGACACCATTCTATTCATCTGCCGTAAATGATCCTTAAGGCTTTGAGACCTCTTCAGATATGTGCTGGTGGCATCATCAGTACTGGAGTCCTTCGGCAACTCATTGAATTCTTTGACTTCATCTGTCCGGTGATCTTGGTAATCCAGTGATGGAGACATATTTGAAATGTCATCATTTCTTCCGTCCATTGCTCCCAATGAAGGATGAGTCAGCGGCTGTATGTGAGTGTCGGCAAGTGGAGCAACGTCGTTTGGATCAGAAATAATTTTTACTGGAACTTTCTTTGGAAGCATGTGTGGCAGTGAATTGCCACTTTCAAGTCTTTTAATATCACTTTTGGGAAAAAGTGCATCCTTAATTGGTGGACATGGTGGGCATGGTCCCCAAACGGTAGATCCCTGTTGACCGCTGATTCCTGCAGTGTCGGTCACTGCTTGGATTAGTTCTGGATGAAACTCGCTCAGGTACAGTTCCAATTCTTGCTGATGATTCTTGTCAAGAGTCTCAAGCTCCTGTTGTTGCCTAACAGATAAATGACAGACAGCTTTTTAACAAGTTTTAAACTTATAGGTTCAGTAAATACTTAAAAGTAACACTTCTCTGACAAAGAGCAATTCAATTCTTCTATACTCAAGAGCTGTATTAAGAATTATCTTCAAATGGGGTCTGTGGTACTCTATATTATGCAGATGCCAGCCATCTGCCACCAAAAAGTAACACCTCCACCACAGCCACTTAAGGCTCACTGGGGCTCTTCACTCTATAAAGTGTTGGGGTCTTCTGCAAAGATTTTACAGAAATCTGACTTTGCACATATTAAAAAGGTCCTCCGCACCGTTAAAAATGAACAAAGTTTGTCTAAATATATTCATTCTACCATATCTTCAATAATATATTCGTTATGATCATTTTAGCTTCTCCACTTCTTTGAAAACTCTCAAATCAGTAAAAACTAATAAAGAAATCTACTAACCTAACCTAAAATGTATTTCTTTCACAGAAAACACAACACTCAAATCACAAACGTCGTCTATTCAAAACCAATGATATCAAATCTATAAATATACTACACAACATATAACAAAATAACAGCCAAACTAACATCACTAACGATGCATTTACTCACTGCAATGACAATGCCTGGCAACGGGCAGCAGTTGAAACAAAGCATAAGGGATCAGCCGACATCGACACTGCAGACGCCGATTCTTTAGAAGAGACAGCA
This sequence comes from Amynthas corticis, assembly GCA_900184025.1. NCBI lineage: Eukaryota > Metazoa > Annelida > Clitellata > Crassiclitellata > Megascolecidae > Amynthas > Amynthas corticis. Next base: position 5,731 of record FXXH010165575.1, on the reverse strand, counting down.
TTCTGCAACATGCAAAAAGTTGCATATTAAAGCTACAGTTGACAATGTAAAAATTGGTACATTAAGCATTTTCTTCAAAGCTATAGAAGTATGTACCCTCAAACCTACAACACTTGAATCTATGTAATATACATTAGTCAACTTTACAAACTATATAAATAGGCTGGCTAAGAGGCCAAAACAGCAAATAGCAAAAAGGAAATATGAGAACACTTTGCGATTCAGATAAGCAGATGGACAACCAGATCACAACAAGTATGCCTACATTCCAATGTAAACAACTGTGCATTTTAAAAATATCAGTGAACTAAATATATTTGTATGTATTGAATTCTGTTCCGAAAATAATATTCTTTTCTGCCTTAGATTGTATTCCAGTCATTTATGTTTTTATATGATTACCGTTATTTAATTTATTTTTATAGCTGGACTCTGTAGTGTGCCCTTGCTCCTGAGATTTTGGTAATATGGCGCACAAGAAACTGTCAGTCTAATAATAATAATAATAATGATTGATTTACATGAGCAAGAGAGGTTGCATCGGTCACATTTGAAACAGGAGCATCTTTTGGATCAGTTGACTGATTAGCTGCGGTGTCTTTCTCCTGCGTTTCACTTGGAGCAAGGTCCAATTGGTTCGAAATGGCAGACGATAGCGTCTTTTTGGTGCCGTCTGATGGTGCTGCACTGTCGTTTGAATTTGGATCTGTTTTAGTAACGCACATTACTTGAAATCGACCCTTCTTCACTTTTGCAACACTTGGCGACGCTGGATTCAGTGCACTGGACGGCTGTTTCGGCAAAGCATTTTCCACTTCACTCCTGTCATCGGCTGTTTCTCTTCTTTCTGTTGACAAGTCACCTTTTTGCTCAGTATTCTGAACAACCACTTCAACCTTTGGGTCTTCAGGAGGCAACATTGAAGCTTCCTTTTCTTTCTCTGTTGACAAAGAATCTTCTTGAACGACAGACACACTAAATTTCTTCTTTTTTCCAACTGACTGCTGAGTGACAAACTGTTTCTGGGGCACAACATCAGCATCTTGCTGTTTTGGGATCTTGACACTTTCATCAGTATCTGGCATTCTGGTAAGCACCTCTGTAGCTACAGCAGCCTCTGATATTGGCTTAACTTCTGGTGCTGGCAAAGTAACAGCTGGTGTCTTATCAACCTCAGAAACTGGAAGATTGTGCAACGGTTGAGTGGTTACCGAAGGCTGGCAGAATGGAGACAGAGGTCTTATTCCAGCACCAGGCAGTGTGGCATTGTGGCCCAGTGGATGACTTTCATGGAATGGAGGTGCAGAAATAGGAGTGTATGTGCCACCCAACATCTGTTGTTGTTGTTGCTGCTGTTGTAAATACATCGCTGGGTTCCATCCAAGATGTCCAGGGAGTGAGTTGGTAGCCACAGATGGCAAATCAAAATATTGATATGGTACAGTTTTACGAGGACCAGGGCGAAGTCTTTCAATGAGTGCCTGCTCAAGAGTCATCAGGTATGGTGGTCTATCCACTTTCAAATCATCAGGAGCCGGTGACTGCACGGTGGCATAGAGTTTTCCAGCTGCTGGAACCCGCAGTCCTGATGCACCGACTGCCCTCATCTGCTGGTCGAGAGCATCCGTTGCCTTTTCCGAAATCAAGGGAGGGCTTCCCACAAAAGTTCCAGGTGGCTGCTGGGCAGTCTGGCATGCCTGCATCAACAGTAGCTGATTCATTGGATCTAGGGAGGGATATCTATTCCCTTGAGAGTATGCCACTGGTTGAACCCCCATCATTGATGCAAAATGCAACTGAGATAGAAGATTTTGTGGGTGAGATTGAGGCATATAGTATGGACAATAAGGGTTCAGACCCATCAGTGATGGTTGGACAAGATATCCTGGTGGCACAGCAGCTGGAACTTGCCCATACAACTGCAGAAGACGCTGCTGTACTGCCTGCTGTAGCAACTGATTATACAGTTGCTGCTGCTGTTGCTGTTGTTGCTGTTGTCCTGGTGCATAAAGTCCACCAGAATACATCAGTGCTTGAATCTCGGCTGGAGACATAGTCGACAGAGTCTGTGACAGCAGTGAGTTTATCATCATCTGTTGAGAGTCAACAGCCGCCTGCTGCTGAAGAAGTGCAGTCAGTTGGTCAGCATGAAGCTGCCGAAGACCTGAAAGACCATCTTCATTAGTTGCGGTTGCCTGTAAAGGCGATGCCTTTGTAGGTCCTGGTTGCTGGGGCTGATATGCTGTAAACGAAGAAAACTCTGGTTGCGCTCTCTCTGCAGATGGCGTGCCATTTGCTGGCTGTGCCACTGGAATCTGTTGAGGAGGTAAAGGCAAGATATTTGGCTGCTGTTGAAGAATCGACTGTCTAATCAATGGCTGTTGTCCAGGCGGAATCTGTGCAGTCACCCCAGGTACTGGCAGTGAACTTGAAATGCCAGAGCTTTGTACCTGATGTTGTTGCAATAAAAGCTGCTGTTGCAATTGTTGTTGCAGCTGTTGCAATTGCTGCTGGTTCAGGACTGGCTGTTGTTGAGGAATAGCAGCCAATTGCTGCTGCACAGGTTGCTGTTGTACTGGTTGCTGTTGTACCGATTGCTGCAAATATTGCTGCTGCTGCAACTGCTGCTGCTGTTGCAGCTGATGCACCAACTGCTGCTGCAACTGTTGCGGTACTTGCTGCTGAAGAGCAGCCAGTATCTGTTGTTCCATAACTGATGAAGGATTCAATACCCCAGTGGTTGGTTGAGGCGCTGTAGCAGAAGCCATTGTCACTTTCGTATGCAGCTGATTAGGGTTTAACTGCACCGATGTCGGCAGACTGACTGGTGCAATAGAAGGTTGAGATGGCATTCCTGGCACAGGTGGTCGCACTAAGTCTGCCATAGACTGCTGCTGACCCGGCAGAGCACCTTCAATACGATGTGACTGAGGGTTATTTGGCTCAGTAACAATCATGGCACTTGCTTTCTGTATATCGACGTGCAATGGAAGCGTCTGCTTGGTAGCAGCAGCGGCTGGTTTTGCTGTCTGAGACGACAGAGCAGGGACAACTGCAGGAACAGCTGAGGATGCTGCAGCCTGACTTGCAACACCTGTTGCAGATGAAACCGTATGTGCTGCTGATGATACTGCAACAGTTGAAGGTACTGCATCCTTGTTCTCAGGCTGTTCCGTCTGATGTCCTGTCTTTGTCTTAGTAGTAACATCCTTTCCTTTTCTCAGTTCATCCAGCTTCATTTTCAGGTGTTCGTAGTCTTTCACATCACATGATTTTGAGTGCAAAGCAGCACTTTCCTTTGCAAATGCCTCGGCCAACCCCGCACTTTCTGGGGAAGCCAGTGTCGCTTCCTCATGACCCTTTGCTTGAAGTTCACTAGTGTCCTTTCCAGCTGGTGGAACCACAGCACTCTGTCCACTGCCTTCAGCCTTAGATACGGTCGTCTCCGCCCCACCAGCAATGGCAGGTTTTCCAGGTTTGCGGTTTTCGGGCTCTGTTACGCTGGCAGTCACTGGTTGGCTGGGCACAATTGTCAACTTCAGTTCTTCGAGTGGTACAGCCTTTGCTTTGGAAGTTGCTGCAGCAGGATCAATAATTCCAGTATCCAAATTAACAACACGCTGCAAAATAAATAATAGAAATTAAAAACGAAATATAGCAATACTAACAAACAACTTTTGAATATAGGACAGGAGAGCATTCAACATGAGCGGTCTACAAACTTTTTCCACAAATTTTTTACACATAGAGCCAAATTTTCTAGCAATTTCTTTTCACTGCTAATAATCAAAAAGCCTGATTATACATTCCACTGCAAACATATTAGATGTTTGAATATAGCAATTATGCACATATGCACAACAAATTAGTACACTAGACCGGTACAGATAAAGGTAAAAGATAAGTAATATAGGCTTCTGTTATTCGTAGCTTGATTATTGCAATATAATTTGAACTATGAAGTTACACCATTGGTGCAGCCAGGGTTCCAGAATAGGGCACCAGCAAGGCAGATGCAGACACAGCAGAGGGACCATAGCAAGCTCTCCCAGTGGGATGTGGGGCAGAGCCCAGCCACCGAGTTTTTGAGTAATATTAGAGTTCAACTGTGAGCTCTGGTGCACATTTTAACGACTTTAATAGCGATGTATAATTATGGAGTGGTCAAAAGCTGCAATGCAACTAAGCTTATCGAATCCACAGACTTCTCACGCACACCATCTGAAAATTTCTCATTGGATTTTCACAAATTCCACAACTGGTCGATACAGAATACGGCACCTGGCACCCTCGTGACTACTGACCCTTTGATAGCCTGGAATTCCATTTCCATCCCTCTTTGCCTAAGCAGCCCTTCATCACTGCAAGGTTGTTCTGAATGAGCCAAAATGACCTTCAACTAAAACTTAGTTGGTTTTCTTCACAGGGCTATATGTCTCACAGCTGCCACAGCCCCCCTCCCCCCATTTTAACTCTAGAAGGTCTTGTTCAGGTCACTGGTCTGATGACTTAAACCTCCCCTTACATCAAGCCATGTGTTCCTTGTATGGAATGCATATGAAAATGGCATTTGAAGGAGAAACCATTTTAGGGAGAAACACTTGTAAAACTTTCTTTTTGAAAAGGATATCAGAAGCCAACTAAACCAATTTGGCCTGCGGGTCAGGATTTCCAGATCATTGTTCTATAAACCGGGTAAACGAGACTAACCAAAGTCACATGATGAATACTGGAAAGACATAATCCAGCATAATAACCCCTTAACCGGGCATGACGAATATATTCGTCCAGTTTATATTGAGTTACAGAAAATTCCTCTTACCGAATATATTCGTCATGCCCAGTAAAGGGGTTAAACCTCAACAATTTTTAATTTCAAAGGTTCCCGATTAAACCATCTGTGACCATTTGTCAATTGCTCACAACAGCTGTCTTGAAAGAGTACAAATAGTGAAAAGTTATAGTGACAACTGGACATATTAAACTCACAACGGAAGAAGGAATGGCAATCGAAGACCTTCGCGACTCATCTGGACTTCCAACCGGAGTGAAATACTCGGCATCGCTCGAAGGCTCTGTGCCTAAGGAACCCATGCTGATGTTCGGCGATCCACCTGCCGTTTGCACACCAGATATTCCAATATCAGCCGCCTTCGTTGTCTGTAACATTTGGATTGCCTTCTCCAAGACTGGTTGAGATTTTATGTCCACAATTTCCGAGGACTCGTTAGACAAATTAGTGGTAACAGTGTTGGCATCTGACTCTGTATTATCTGATGCAGCATCATCAGCACAGCTCCCCACTGCATGACCAGGTGGGGGGATTTCTTTTGCCTCCACCAGCAGTTCAGCCAATTGTTCTTTGAAAACATCCACTTGTTCCTTTGTCAGAAATTTTTGTTTCAGCTGCAAATCAGAAAATATAAAGAAATATTAACAGAAAAAAATTCAAATAATAATCAAAATATACTGACAGAAATAATAACCCACTGATCTGATAATATTATAGAAACTCATAAAGTTGTAACCAGGGAGTGTAATGGATGACACAGGTGCAACTCGTGAGCTTCTAATAATAGGTAAATGCCTATTAAACAATGAGTATTGAAAAATTCAGAGTCAGCACTCATGGAAAATGCGTGCAACAGTGTTGGCATCTGATTCTGTATTATCGGATGCAGCATCATCAGCACAGCTCCCCACTGCATGACCAGGTGGGGGTGTCGCGCGC
>FXXH010157093.1:0-10375 GCA_900184025.1 Amynthas corticis | reverse complement strand
CATCGCCTTTTGGCGAAAGAAGGCTGAGTCGACCTTTGGGGCTCCCGCGGGTTTGAACCCGCGACATTCTGCTTCACCGCCCAACGTTCTTACCACTCTGCTATCTTCCCGCCCCAATGACTTGTGTGGGTGCTACAAATGTTTCTTTAGTAAAGAATTTAAAACATTAGACTCATCTTCATCATTGTTATGTGTATGCTTATTATATTCGAATCCGGCTCCAATTCGATGAGCCATTTAACACACCTTGGGAGGAGGCAAGAATGTGCAGAGTTAAAGATGAAATAAGTTATATTATGCTAGAATGGATACAATGCAGCTACATACTGTTTCACTGATGTACTGTATATACAGTATATTATTTATTATTGGTATGATTTACTTTGAATCTTTAATGTTTTCCTTTGTAGGCTTTTTTAAGCGGTCTGTGCAGAATCAAAAACGATACACATGTATAGAGAATCAATCTTGTCCCATTGATAAGACACAACGAAAACGATGTGCATACTGTCGGTTCCAGAAATGTCTTAACGTTGGAATGAAGTTGGAAGGTGAGTACTGGTAGTTTAATTTGGTTCAGAAATCATGGAAAATGGATGAGATTTATTAGGCAACATGGACTTGGAAATCTGACCACTTGTAATTTGTCATTTTTAAGGTCACTTGATCAACTGCCAGTTTGGGTTGCATTGCTTTTATGCTGCAGCATCGCACAGGTGCATTATATCAATGACCGTGTATTAACTTTTTTGTTTTGGGAGATGTGCTCCTGTCATGTTGTAATGATTTGTGAATTGTGTTACTGCTTGCTGTATAGTGATGCTCTGTTGTACCACAATTATTTTTGACATCCATTTGATATAATTTCAAGATACTTAATGTTGGATATTACAAAAATACTGCATATTAGAACTGAATATATATTAATGATTATAAGTTCTACTTTTTACTATATTTAGTTTTACTAGTTGATGATTACTTTTTATTGATCCAACACAATATATGTAGAAAGTCTTAAAATATTTATGAAGTTTTACTTTCGAATGAAACTTTGTAGCTTCGTATTATTGATTTCATTTCATTTTTCACTCGTAGCTGTCCGTGCTGATCGAATGCGAGGAGGTCGCAATAAATTTGGGCCGATCTATCGAAGAGACCGCGCTCTACGTAGGCAGCTTCAGTCTTTGCAGTTTGGCAATGCAATACCTGCTGCACCTGGCTCTCTTCTGGATGATGTTTCACAGTTGCCGGTGAATCTTCCTGTAACTCTGACCACATCTGCTGAAATGTTCGTTCAGACATCTAGATCAAGCCATCAGATGATGGACGTTTCTTCAGGGGCAGACGATATCAAACCAGTAATTGATTATGAAACTGTAAGAGCTGCTACTTCTCAACAGGCAACGTCGACCTGTTATACACTTTCACCTACGTCTAGGATACCACAGTCATCATCTCAGAGTTGCAACTTAATTTACGAAAGAGAGCAGACAGTGGACGTTAGAACTTCTGCTGCACAGGAATGTAGTCGAATGCTAGTGCCATCGGACTGTTTGACGTCGGCAGAAGATTCGTCGCAGTTGGGCAGAAGCCCTTCGAGTGAGACGAAAATGGTCGATTCTCAACTTGGCCTTCACGACATGGCGGCTACGTTTTTAACGCAGTTTATTAACGAGCAGAACATATTAACGACAGCACCGGCAAAGTCTTCTGCTCAGTCGTTTCATTTTCAGCAACAGTCCCCCTCTTCTCGCCCTTCAAGCGGTAGCTTCTTCCAAGAACCGTACCCGCCTCCGATGAGCGTAGCGTCTGCCGATGGCCATCGGCTGCTGCAGTTTAAGCAGCAGCTTCCGGGCGAAGCATCTCTTTCTCATCATCTTCGAGTGCAGCCAATAGCTGCTTCCATCGTTGGAGTTGGAGCCACCTCTTCCGTTGGGGCCGATATTCATTCTGCAGCAGCACCTAGCAATAGCAGTGAGCAGGGTTGCATCAGCCTTCCGCCAACGCTTCAGTTGATAGTAGAACTGCGTAAGGACAGTCTGCGGCTCCAGGAGTCGAACCAGAAGCTCTGTCAAAGAGCGGATGACCTTCTCCGGCAGCTTGATTCCACTTTGGTCGAAGTCCATTGCAGTGAAATTGGACGCGACATCGAAGAGCGATTGAAGTCTTGTATGATTCATCTTCTCTGTAGACTTTGTGATCAAGCGCTGTTCATTCTTGTCAGCTGGTCGCGCCGTGCCCATTTCTTCCGGGAATTAACGGTGAATTTTATTTTATTTTACCCATTGGCGATTTAGTTATTTCAAGTTAACTTGAATCAATTTCAATGAAAGCTTCATATTTTTGCTGCTTATATATTTTTAGTTCTTTATTGAAAATTATGTTATTTATATCACCTTTTAGTTTTTTTTTCTATGCTGCAAAGCTTTCATTGCAATGAATGTCTTTGTTGAACCCTGTTATTTTGCTATAATTATTATGATAATAATTTTTATCATATAAAAGATGTATTGAATAGCAAGCCTAAGAACATCTGAATGCAATAGAAATTAGTTGGTCATTTGACTGATTTGTCGTTGTCTTGTATTTTTTCACAATCATGAAAATGTTATCAGGTTGGCAAAATTGAATAAAAGGATTCATTTTATATGTTATTAGAAAATTTAGGTGCTTTTTGCACTACTAACAGTTTTGGGAAACTAAATTTGTGTTTTATGGCACTGGAATTTGACTTAGGGTACTGGTAATCAACGTCTAATTTAGACAATATATAATTTATGATATAATTTTATCTGAGTTTGTGTGACTTGATTTGTAAGAAGTATGAATTGTTCAAACATTTGGTTGGGGTAAAATTTAAGAATTTTAATTAACAAAAATATGCACATGGCATGAAACTATTCAGCATGCTTGTCTTATATATTGTCATTTTTTTAGATTTTACATGCAACTTTGGTATTGGAGATACTGGTTGATTTGAATAAATTAACAGTTTAGGGTTCAGGTTTTAGGAATTGTGTTTGGGGCTTGGGGCATGAAGTTCGATTTGGGATGTCCATATCTGTTTATCATTTTAATCGGTTGATTTTGAGAAATAAGGGGTTAATGACTTCAATTTTTTTACACATTTACCACGATAGCATCTTTGCAGTAATATACCTAACCTAATACCTTATAAATTGAGCTCTTATTGTAATTCCACAAATCTTATCTGAGCATATTAGAAACAAGTCAGTGTCATAAACTAGCATTAATGACAGTTGAAGTTATTCTGCTGTATAATTATATATTTTGGATCCCTTTAACATTTTAATTTACTTTTGAATAAGTTGCTGGTGATTGTAAAATTTTGCTTTCTTGCTTTGCATATCCATGGATGATTTGCCCTAATTATGCTGTGATTTATTTAGGTGGAGGACCAAATGAAACTACTTGAGAGCAGTTGGAGTGAACTACTTCTGCTGGATATTCTTTTTGAGCAAATGGGTCATACAAACTCTCAACAATTTGTCATGGTAATATTAATGCTGTTTTGATATTTCCTGCCTTTTGCTGTGCTCGAGTTTCATGTATAGGCTGGCATTGGAGTGTCATTTGGTATATTTGACTTTATATATAGGCTTTATAAGTGTCACCATGAAACTGTCAACCAATCGGCAGCAATGCAAACCATGTCTCATTGTTGTGCTACATTGTGGACTCGATTAAGTTTTTTTGTTTTGGGGATTCTACATTTTATTTGAATACGGTTCGGGATTTATATTTGGAAATTATTCTAAATCTGTTTGCAATTTATTCAAAATTTACATAAGTCCATGTTTGATTGATGTTCTTCCAGTTATGTTAATTTTTGCAGACTTTTCTTTACGAAAGCTGATGTTTCTGGTATGTCGTCATTCACCCATTATAGTTTTTGTTTATTTTAGACAACAGGTCATGTGGTTGGCATAGGGACCTTGAGACATCTTAATCTAGGCAGCATTGCTGATCGTGTCCATGAACTTGTCCAGAAGTTACGCAACCTGAGTTTCGACGCCAATGAGTTCATTTGCCTAAAGTTTGTCATCTTACTGAATCCTGGTATGTATCTATAAAAGCAATTATAACTTGAAGCTATAAAACGAAAGTAATGCTCTGATGAAAACATTTCTGGTGAAACACAAACTTAATTGACTCAAGACTAACTCCTCCTGAACTCCATATGAATTTGATTTATAACTGCAAAATTAGTCGTACCTATGAATCTGTTTAAACCCCTTTACCGGCCCTGGCGCACATATGCGTCCATTTTACGTAACGTTACAAATAAATGGCCAGTAAATGGGTTAATGGTTGTTTTGAATGTTGTTTTGAAGATGTTCCAGGACTCAGCTCCCCAAGTCATGTTGAACAGTTTCGAAGCGAGGTCAGCTCGGCATTGCTCGACTATTGTAATATGTCAAACATGGACAGCGAATTTACCTCAGACAAGTTTGGACAACTGCTTCTACAGCTATCAGAGATTAAGCTGATAAGTCTGCTGCTTGAAAATTACCTTTACGAGCAGCATCTTGCTGGCAACACCACTGATAGCAACTTGCTTGTAGAGATATTGCACTCTTGCCGACAATGATGACTGTTCTGCCAGTTTGCTATGAAATTGTTCTTTTTCATTGGTGCATTAAAGTCATTTCTCTTCTGCTTTGTTTTCGTTTGTTTCAGGTTATTGTGTTTGGCCTCTGTGTAATTATTTACAACTGTAATTTTTTTTATATTGTTTTTGTAGCAGTTGACTTTTTCCGAAAAAATTCAATTAAATTGAAATTTTAACTGGTTACCAGTTGTATTGTTGCATTGCCAAACTCTTTTGCTTCTTTGGTGCACAGTACTGCTTTTGGCTAACCCCCAGTGATTTATTATAATAATCGTGTTTTTTATCTTGCAGGTTTTTTGTGCACAAGACCTTCGTCTTTTTTAACATTGTTCTTGTCGCAATTGTTTTGCCCCGTACGCTGTCCTATTGTTTTTTATGTTACTAGACATCATTAATCTACCTTAATAATGCTTTCAATATTTAGAACTGTTATGAGGAACATGGTGAATACAATTTACGGTCATTATTTCATTTAACGATTAAGTGATTATCTGAAATAAATTTTTTAATAAAACCTTTAAATCATGTTTATAATTATGAGACGACAGTCATTTGTTAAGATGTGACTGAAAAAGCTTCATGGTATAAAATGAATTGCTGTGCTATATGTAAGCGTGTATTGTATATGTTGTGGCTTACAAGTCAAGCCATTTATTTTGGATCTGCTGTTAAAATTCTCCTGCAAAGTTTAAATGTGTAACTTATGTGGCTGAATAAAGTATACAGTATATGTATTGTATACACATATATATCCCTCTGCTGAAAGCAGGTTTGCTAACAAAATTCACACGTGTGCTCTTCTGAATTGTGCCCGGGCATGACGTATAACAAGCTTTCTATATTTTATATTTTCAGACTAGCATTAATACTGATTTGCCTTTGATGCGTTTTTTTTATGATACTGTATAATCGCGATACGAAGCAGGTGAATTATTCTGACTGCGTTAAAATTTGATAATTTTTTAAATTTATAAGGTGTGCTGCCTTAAATTGGTTACATGAAAAAAGGGATGTGATTGCATAAGTGTCACTCATCTAAGCACACAAAGACAATTATTTGTTGGAGACTCTGTATAAGGCAGCAACACTTAAGTTTAGAAGAAGTATACAAAACTTTCTTATTCTTTTTAATGTTGATAAAAGTAAACGATGCAAAATGTTTATTGAATGCAAATGTTCTTCTGAATGCAGAAACACTGAAAAAGTTCTGCCTCTATTGGACCTCTATGTAAAAGTTCAAAGGATTGATTAATTATCCATAGTTTTTGCAAATTTTCGATGTACAGTCTGTTTCAAGGACATTACTCATTAGCAGTATTATCACCAGTTTAGTACATGTCTGTTAGTTGTGATGCTTGTACTGTAATTATGATTATACAGAATTTCTTTCAATGATGGCTCAAAAGATCAGACTTCATTAATGCTGCTCTAGTTATTTTGATGTTTGCCGAGTTAAAATTCTCCTACTGAGAATTGTGCCTGGGTAGATTGGCTCGCATTGTCTGATCATTTATATCAGGGTGGGTTGTGAAGAATGATCAGAATAATTACACGTAGTGGATTATATAAAAAAAGGGGGGAAAGGGTATATGCTGTACTCCATTATTTTGAACACAAACATATTTATAAATACTAAATTGTAGAAGTTAAGACAATTGTGCAAATCTATTAGCGTGTTACGTGTCAACAGTCAAAGTGTCTCTGCACAAGCAACAATTTGGCGCCTTGCATTATGCTACTGTAAATGCAGTTTTACTGCACAATGCATCCATAAGTTAATTTTGCTGCAAAAGTTTTCATCATAGGAGAGCCAATGGTTAAGCACAGGTGTGCTTATGATGTTCCTTTGTACCTGGATCTTCGTTCAAACTCTTCCATGATAAACCGGAAGGTTTCTTTGGCACCAGGCGGCAAGATGTGAATAAGATGATTAGTTCCATAATTGCTGCAGATGCTCAGCCATTTATATATGGCCATAACAAGTGTTGTCTAAATTCAACATAACCAAAATATTTAGTATAAGGTAAAGGTTCGCCCCTGCTCAAGTTTGAGCGTTGGGCTCGGCGCCGATCTTCGGTTTCAGGCAAGCAGTGTCACAGGTGGCTTGCGCCATTAATCTAGAGTAGTTTGCCATTGCTTTCTCCAGACCTGTGTTTTACCTTCGCAGCCAAAGCCACTACTCATTTACCACTGCCCTCTAGCGAATGAAGGCCAAGTCGACCTTAGGAGTTCCTATGGGAGTTGAACCCGTTCCGTCAGCGTGCCTGTCTAGCGTGCTACTAATTTGCCATCTTCCCACCCCCATATTTAATATAGCTTTTCTAAATATTAATTTTGTATAAACATGTTAAAATTCTTTGCATTAAACTACATTAACAGCTCTGTTCTAAATACTAATTTTTTTAAAACATTAACCTACTTTTATTTTATCAGCTAAATTAAGAAGGTGTGATTCAAATCAGTCTGAACTATATCTCTCAGTTTACTTCAATGTATTTATATGTCTACATTCGAAAGCTCTTTGACAACAAGTCTAAAATTGGTTCTTTAGAATCTGAATATTAAATATTACTTGACCTTAACCACTAGGCAAAGTGTTCCCTTCTGAACTTCACTGACATATTCATAAATAAGAAATGGAGCGACTTTTGCAAAATGAATCTTGTGTTCACACACCAAACCTGTAAGCCTAAAAAAAACAATATGAAAAATAGTTTAAATACATTACCTATATCTGATCTAAGATTTGTTTACATTAGTAAAAAAATGTTGCAATCTCAATTTATTAATACCTGAAAACTAGCTCAAATAGAAGCTCTACAACTGCCCACAATACTGTACTCAAATAAAAGCAAAGTTTAAATTAGAGTTGTAATAAACTCGGGTCCCATTTCAGAACTTGTGAAAATGTATGTTTTAACAAGAAACAAAATCCAGAAACATAATGCCAATGATGCAATATTTTGCACATAAATAGCTATGTTCAGAATAAAATTTCACTTCTATACTTATCCCATTTTATGCCTATGCCATATACAGTATACAACTGTGTAAATTTCAGAATGGGCACAGTTTTTACCTACATCCCTAAAAAAAGAGACATGGTTCCTAATATCAGTAAGGGGCCATCCATTTAGTACGTACGCACAGAGGGGTAGGGGTCGGATTTTGTAGATTTTCCTATGTATGCATGTTGAAATGGGGGGTGGGGGGTCGAAAATGTGCCATTTTTTGCGTACGTACTATATGGATGAACCCTAAATTAATGAGAATTAGTGACTGTTGAATTTACATAACAAACCTATATATCAAATGAGCACAACTGTCCAATTTTTTTATGTCTGCTTGATTCGGCTTTCTTTCATGGTCTTGTCGACTTAATGACATTACAGCTCGAAGAAGTTCTGAACATAAAGGTAAAATGAATTCACAAATTTATTAAATTTTATCAGTAATATGAAATAACTACACAAACTACACACAAATTTATCAAAAATCTAGTGGTTTCATATGTTCACTGAATAAAATGAGCATAAAATAATTAAATTTTTACATAGTGATTTCATTATCAAAGAAGTCATCTGATGTATGCCATGAAAATTAAACCATAATTATGGTAAAATCAATAATAATAATAATAGTAATCATGCACTTTTACAGCACCTCGTTTGATGGTACTTAAAATCCACACGGTAAAAGATAAGAAAACCAGTCAGTGAATAACAGTAGGGAAGACAAAGGAGAAAAGCCAGGGAGACACATTTAAAGTCCAGAATTGAAAGTTTGTTGGAAGATCTGACAGACAAAGAGGACCATGGCCCTTTTACAGAACATGGTCTCTTGCTAGTTCAAGTTCTAGTTCTACATAAATTTAGCAAACAAATAAACTGCAGTTGCCCATACTGCTGTCCTGACCGTCTTGTGTCATGGAATATGCAAAGGAGTGGGTAAAAGAAAATTTTGCCTAAAGCTTTCAATTGTCACAGTCTTCAATGGATCAAAATAATTTATCTTAGTAAACTACAGCAGTTAATAAGAAAATTACATAATTTTATCACAGCAAAACTGCACTTACTTTTAACAACAACCATGTAGGCAGGAATGGAATTGTGTACAAAATTCATTTGGTGCAACAAGAGGGCATTCAGTACAGCATACGACTCGTTGAACAATACAACAAAATCATTGATGCAACTCACAGACTCAAGATCAACTTCAGAAAATATGCTAAGACACAGAGACAAGTCGCTGGACTCCAGAAAATTCTAAGACAAAGACAACTTGCAAGGTTAAATATACCAAACTCAGCACACACTGCTGGAAAATAAAATACTTGTAAAATATACTATTTGTATCAAATGTAATGTAATGTAACAGAATATTTGTATAGCGCCTCTTCTGAAGAATCACTCAGAAGCACTCCCACTGTAATTACTGCATATTGATGAAGAGATAAGTTTTAAGTTGTTTCAGAAAGAGGGCCATAGAAATAGGAGTTGCTAAGCCATGCATACTCGTGTCAAGAGCATTCCAGAGAATAGGGCCAACTGATTCAAAACTTCACTTCAGGAATAAGGAGGTTTGTGCTTTGGGCACACTGAGGAGACCCTGGGTTGTGGACTGAAGACATGGCCGACCAGGGATATAATGGATGTTCATGATTTTCAAACTAAACCTTTAATAAATTTCTGACAAAAAATTAAATTGACAAAAGAAACACTTGATACAGAAACAATACAAGCTCATAACTTTGAATTCAATCTTATATATTGATAGCTCCTAATTTTGTTTATACTGACTAAACACCCCACATTCAAAATGGCTATTTAAATATGCAATTTGCATCTTATAAATTGCAAAAACCTACATTTTGCAAGCAATAGAAAGGGCATTTACATAATTAACCTTACAGCATAATGCTATATAAATGAAACCTGGCACTAGAATCATGCAACGAGATTTCAATTAACCAAGACATATTAAGATCAAAACAAAAATTACAAACCGGTCCCAAGGAGATTAATTTTCTTTCTGTTTCCAAAATGGCAACAACAACAGAAACATTTTGGCAGCCAGCAAGAAGTTCCTGAACCAAAACTAATACCTGTAAAAGAAACATATTTGTCAAAACACTAAATGCAAGTGAGCATTAAGAAGAAAACAAAAACCAGACAAATATGCATTTCTTCAGCTTTTTTGCAGAGTGCAAGTCCAGTGGTATATTCACTATTTGACTCTGATTTTAAAAGTTCTTTGTGCTCCTTTCTTTTAGGTTCTTCTAAACAACTAGTTTCTGTAATCATCCATCATCGTCCGTTTCCAGGTCTTCTTTTCACTGTTCGTCCTTTCAATTGACCTAATATTGTCAGGTTAGAGTCTCTTTTCTAAAATGTTACCAATCTATCAATATTTTCTTATCCGATCCTATATATCGATAGCTACTAAGTTTGTATATACTTGCTTTTAAAAGTGCTCAGCTGTAATATATTGTGTCTAACACTTCTTCAGTGGAGATGTGCCCTATGACAAGCTGAATTTTCATTCTTCTCCACACTTCAAATGCTTTAAGCAAATGTTAAACTGTAATGTCAAGAAGCTATATTTTGTTTTGATTCCTCTTCATGCCTAGAGCTTAAGATTTTGCTTCATTTATTCTATCAGTCCTCGTGCTGGGGTACAATGGCGTAGAGGCGCGTCCCCCGGGTGGCAGATGGGGGAAGTCCTGGGCTGGGAAACCTCCTG
>FXXH010151806.1:0-10330 GCA_900184025.1 Amynthas corticis | reverse complement strand
GAGTGACTTGATGGCGTTTATTCGATTAATTTGACAATGCACAAATGAACAAAGTAATGAACTTAGTAATGAACAAAGAAACCAATGACCAGTGATCGGCCAATTGTTCAAGGCTGATAATCGGCCAGCCAAATAATCGGCCAGAGGCATAATCAGTGCATATCTGGTAAAAATGGGTGATTGGTAATGGCATCTTGGCAATGAACATAATATTATGTTGCTGGATCTTTTTATGTATTTGCATTTAGATTCTTCACGTTTGGTCTGGTATTTTGTTGACCTATAAAACTGTCTTTTGAACTATACAGTTATTTTTAGTAATGACTTTTATGGGAAGCTCCCGATTAAAACTGGATGTGTTTGTGTTTATAGGCTTTGCGTGATGTGCCAAAAGCACGTCGAGAAATTGAACTGCATTGCCGTGCCTCTGCCTGTGATCACATTGTGAAAATTATAGATGTCTATGAGAATGTCTTCAATAGTCACAAATGCCTTCTTCTGGTGATGGAATGGTACAGTTTGATACGTTTTATACAGTGGCTGCTGTTGTTCTGTGATTTTTTATATTATAGAACAGTTTACCATTGTCTTAAATTCTGTGGCAGAGGCTTGTGGTGTTAGTTTGGAGACATTTGTAAAATTGCTCTTGCATTTGGCATGATTAAAAGCACGTCTGAGATAGAAATATAGGAAGTTCAAACCTGAGTTGACCCGAGTTGCTCTGTGTTAAGGCAATACTCTACACCATTGGTTCCCAGGCTCTTATTCTGATTCAGGGCCCATTTAGAAATCTTTTGGCCATCTCGGGACCCTCTGAATCAAATTAAGGCACTGATGGAACTCAATAAAGACTGATTCATAAATTGGGGTCAAAATACTTATTGATTATTGATTGACAGTGTATCACAACTGCCACATTTACCGGTAGACCAGTAGAATGAACCGTAGAAAAATGTTTTTAATTAATCCTAGCAAAGAATTGAAATAGTATAATGAAACATAGGCCATACAAAAAAGATTTTTAACAAGCCTTAACAGGATCCGTGTGATGGATACACCTGCATTTTACTAACAAGGAAGTTGATACGGGGCTTGAAGGAAGTCAGACACAGTCTCATGTGATCATCCGTGCACAGCCTATTCCTAATTTCCTATGTTTAGTTTTTATTGCCTGAGTCACTCGCAATAAAGATGAAATTCCGATATTCTTCATTAAATCTATGCTTTACCTTACATGTCCTTTTCGCACTCAGAGGTCTATGATCAAGAGAAGTGTTAGCATCGTCGTCCGTCGTTCATTTACTCGTGCTAAATTTTCACGTTTTTTTCCAGCTACCTTCACGTGGTACCCCCGTTGTAATAGAGGTACGGTGAATGCTGGATGAGGGGCAATCATTCCAACGGAGATTCAATGGGCACAAGATCATTACCAGTTGATGCTGGCCTTGTGCTGCCGGGTGTGGGGAAACTACTGATTAGATTTAGGAACTGGACCGCATTCACCACACGCGCACCTCCCTATCCCAGGGAGATCACATCTGATCTCCCTGGGATATCTATATCCTCGTGTCAACCACAGACTGACCACTGTCAGCCTGACAGCCACCTTGTTGATTATGTACAGCAGTGAGTGAGTGTGTGAGCTACGATGCTATTATAGCCCAACCATAGTCAAATGGTACATGTATCTGCCAAAAGTCTTAGGTAATTTGGTGACCCACTTGCCAAAGCTTCGTGACCCACTTTTGGGTCACGACCCACAGTTTGGGAAACAATGCTCTCCACAACTCAGCCACTAATGTTGTTTGACCAAGTTTGATGTCTGAAAACATTATTTTCTTTTTCATTTTTTATTGAGAGAGAGAGAGATAGAGCTGATATTTCTTTTTTGGTCTTTTAGCATGGAAGGCGGTGAGCTGTTTAGTCGTATACAGGAGCGCGCAGACACAGCATTCACTGAGAGAGGTTAGGAAGTACCATTTATCTTGTTGCTGGTCCACTTTCATAGTTATTAAAATTTTAATTTGTCTTTAAACAAAGAATTATATTCTTGATGACTAGTGGGCTACATGGCAATATGTTACATGTATTGTTTTAACCATTCTTTTCTAGTTTTACTGTCTTTAACCAAGCTCAGGTTTCAGTTGACTTTCTTATCATGATCAAGAGTGCTCTTAACATGTACTCCTACTCGAACGTATTTATGTGTTGCCTCAGCAAATCACTCAAATCACATGAACAAAAATAGATAGTATGGCATTGTCCATAATGGTGTAATGTAAAGAGTATTATAAAGTATAGTAATCAGCAACAGGAATGACAGTGCAGAAACGAGTTCAAAGACCATAATGTTTTTATGTTTATCTGTATATATTTACAGTCTGTCCCAGAAATTCAATTGATTTTGATCATTTGCTTAACAGCATAGGCTCATAATTTTAAGGACTTTCAGCAATTCAATCAAGTCCTGATAATGTAAACGGCATATAAGATAATATAGCTTGAAAGTCGTTGTTAGATAGTTGCTATAAAGAAAATTTGCAAAGGACCTAGAATAGAACAGGGAAGCATTGCTAACTTGTTATTAAGATATCAAGAGGTCTTTGCCGTTAAACTGATTTTGTTGTAACTGTTTTTTCTTCAAACACTGTAGAGGCAGCAAGGGTTATCTATGAGATATGCAAAGCTATTGAGTTTTTGCACACAAACGATATTGCACACAGAGATTTGAAGGTAATTATTAAAGTCTTGGCTCTCAATTTGTTAAAATGTTCAGACTGCTTTGTAACCTTGCTACTGTAGATTTTAGAACTCCAAAAGAGTATTTTAATCGGTAAATTGATTTAAAATTTATATGACTTGATTTTGACATACTGTTCTAACAAGTTCTGACTAAAATATTTGATTATTTAATGGAACTTATTACTTTTATTTGTTTATTACGCTGCTATTATCGAGCTGCTAATATCTTGCTTTTTAGCCAGAAAACTTACTGTACTCGACCACCAAACCTGATGCTTTGCTCAAGCTGACTGATTTCGGTTTTGCCAAAGAAACTAACTTGCATAAATCTCTACAGACTCCGTGTTATACACCATACTACGTTGGTTCGTAATTTCAATGTTGCTTTGCTTTTTTAGTTGCAGTGATTCTGTATATATTGCGAACACAAGTTCTTACTTTTATAGCATTTGTATCTGCAATTTCATACCGAGGCAAATTCTTACAACCATTTATGATCCTTGATCAATGAATGATAGGAGGGACTGTAAATTTTTTGCGGCAAATAATTAAAAAATTTGCAGGTCAGTCACAGCAGGCAGGGAAGAATTCACTGCATCGTGTATTGCCGAGTGTAACACTCCATATGCACCAGTAATCGATTGTTTACTACAACTTCGCTGGCAGACTTAAAGTTTCTTGACAACAGAATAATGCAGTCAAGATGAAATGTCCGCAATATATACTTCTGGTCATGATCAGTGGCATGATTTTTATTTCTTTCAGACAAGGCACTATGATCACATTAAACATAATGGTCTTTTGCATCCATTGTCTGATCTCAAACAACAGCAGTGGATTTCATGTCCCTTAGTGTATCCTTGAGGCTTGCTGTGTGTGATTCAAATGCTTTAGATAAATATTCCTGTCTCAGTTGATGAGCTATGGGAATGACCCCGATACCCTTCAAGTTTGCTTCCTAGTAAGCTTTTTAAGAAGATTTGCATCATCAAGGACATGAAGTGGCCTGTAGGCACCGCTGAAAACTTCCACTGGCTGCATCAATTTTAGCAGTCAATGTTGCCATTGTGCCGTCTGCTTGGCAAAACTCCCGGGTATACTGGCCTGAAGTTTCCGTTTCTTTGCCTCATGCGACTTGTTGCCTTCCACATTTGGTGCTTTCCGTGTATGAACGTTACTGTCCAGATGTTTCGTATAGATGTTCTTGCAAATGAAATCGCCGGTACATTGCACGTACTGCTGAACAGTGACTCGCTGGTTACGTGAAACATGCCAGGTTTAGACTGCCCATACTTGCGACGTCACAAGAACAACGCTTTTACTTCTCGCCAGACCAGCTGTCTTACCGTTATCCATTTCAATAAAATATACAAATAATTAATTCATAATGAGGACAGTGATGCAGCAATGATGTCAGAACATAGTTGCTAGCATAAATGCATGGAACTCAACTTAAAATGGTTCGTCTAAAGGCCGAGGTTAGTGAGAAAATTGAAAGCTACAAATATCGTGGCAATTCACTGCATGATTTAAAACAGCGGTTCTCAACTGTGATAGTGCCGTGACCCTTTTAATTCAATTCCTCATGATGTGGCGACCCCCATCATAAAATTATTTTCGTTCATAGGCCTTACTGCACATTTGCTAATGTTATAAATTGACATCATTCTGATTAAATTGTCTGCAATGTCTATCCTCAAATGACAATTATAGTTTTTTAAAAGTAGCAACTACAAATGGGGAAATTTTGTACAATAACAAGTTTTAAGCAGCAGAAAAGAAGTAACCCCATATTTCTGATGGTCTCAGACGACCCCTAGCAAATCTTCATTCGACCCCCGATGAGGTCGCGACTCACAGGTTGAGAACCGCTGATTTAAAAGTTCTTGGCGGATTCGCAAATTCATGGCATTCACGATTGCTGCAATTGTCACGAAGCATTTACAGCCCAAATAAATGGATCTATAAGCAAATGAAATGCCAAAGGCACAGGGACTGAGCGCAAGTCTTGAAATCATTCACCAGACTCCAGATTTTCCGTGTGACATCTTTCTAGTGTCTTTATAGTCTCATTCACCTGAAATGATTTCAATTAATTTATGTATGTGTGCATGTGTGTAGCAAATTTAGAAATTTCTACAAGTATCATGCACATCCTTGTGTCTAAAAATTTGACAATTTCATATTTCTTGTCTTTGAGAAAGGCAATTAGTACAGAATTTTTTTAAAGTAGACCATTGGAGTGACCTCATTCCTCAGTTTCAAAAATGTATGCATCTGATAAAAATTTGGGCTTCATTTAGAATAAGTATGAATTTGAAATTTGTGGTCATTTGTGGCAGTTGTAGAACTTTGTGCTTCTCATCTTACTTGGTTTGCTTATCTGTTGAGGATAAAATCCAAAATGAAACAGAAAATCTGTTTTCTATTGCAGCACCTGAAGTTTTAGGACCTGAGAAATATGACAAGTCATGTGACATGTGGTCACTTGGAGTCATCATGTACATCCTGTAAGTTATATGATATGTTCTTTTTCTCTTCTTTGGTCATTTTTCTATTGGCAGATCATGTGTGTGATCTAAAGATTGGACATTTAGAAATAAGCTTTTTAGTTATTACAGTTTTAATGTGTAATAAGGTTTAAATAATTCATATGCCATATGAGAATGCAGTCTTAACTCTGCAGATTACATTTGTGTATATGATGCTGCCTTTAAGGTCATCATGGTTATTAATAATTAACAAATGACCAGATGTTGCCAAGAGCTGCTTCACCATCCCTTTCTTTTGATCTTTCTATCCCATGCTCCATTTATAACATTTCTTCTGCCTACTCGTCTTTCTATATCGTTCACCTTTATCATTTCCGTGTCACGAACCATGGTCAATATTCATGAATGCTGTCTCTCTGCTTTGTGTTGAGTATGTGCTGATTGCTGCTTTGTTCTATTGACAGTCTGTGTGGTTACCCTCCATTCTACAGTAATCATGGTGCACCAATCTCACCTGGGATGAAAAAGCGCATACGAAATGGCCAGTATGAATTCCCCAAACAAGAGTGGTCTCGAGTGTCAAATGATGGTATGATTAATTCTCTTGATTAGAACTTTGTTAAAATTCATTTCACTTTAGAAGTGCATGACTGTCGGTGACCGAAGATCACGTTGTATTTACAGAGATCATAAAGATTATAGTAAGCTGAGTATTTCTAGGAAGATGCTTTAATTGCAATCAAGTGGAATAATATATTCTTAGGAGCTTTACGTAAATCAGTTGTCCAGTATTAAATTTATTTGCTTTAATTATAGGTGTCCAGATATAAAAAGTTTTGCTACCTTTTGTATATGTGTCTTTGAATATTTCAGTATGTCTTTGACTGGGATTATGAATCATTTTTCGATAGTTGCAATAGTGATATCTATTTTAATTCTTCACAATTTGAATTATATCCTTGATAGCAACCAGCCATTAAATTCTGTTTTTAGTGTTTTGTGGGAATTGATGTTTTAGTTGTTTGGTGTACATTTTCCAAACCTGAAATGGCCTTGCATTGTATCAGTATTTGGATTTTAAGTTACACTAAATGCTGCCGCTGTGATAGCCTAATGGTTTTTATAGATTAATATATTAGTTGGTCATTCTTAGCATAACTTTTGTCTCTTCTTCTGTCTTACGCTCAGCCAAAGAACTCATCCGTGGTCTGCTGAAAACTGATCCAGATGAAAGACTGACCATCAGAGAATTGATGGCAAACAAATGGATTGCGGTATGCGACTGCTTCTGAGATGTGTTTTTATGAAGTCTCATTAAATTCACTGTGAAAAAGTAGATAGAGTTATTAAATAACAGTGATTTTTTTATGGGCTTCTGTATTTATAACAGCAGTGAAGAAAATTTTTCACTTGCTTAGTCTTTAATAATACTGATCTATTTAATTGATTTAGAGATTTTAAATTGAATTAACTATTTGGTTAATTAGTTATCTACAATTTTGTTTTTGTATATTTGTTTTAGCAACATGCCCTTGTTCCTCAGACACCTTTGGTTTCGGCTCAAGTGTTAAGAGAGGACAAAGATAACTGGGTAGACGTGCAGGTTAGAATTGAATGGTTCGGCATAACTCACAGTCCCCCTTTGACTGACTATTGAAATTGTGTTAAGCATAAACAGCATTACAAGAATTTGAATATATAGCAAGAATTGTGGTTGGAAATGAACAATTATATGACTTTAGGAACAACATGGCACACGTAAAATCGTATGACAATAAGCAGCGCAACAGCACTACAAGTGATGAAAGATACTATTCATAAGTTTTGCAACTGCCGATGTTCTTTAGCAGCCAGTTAATTATTTGGACCTAGTAAGTATATTTTCGAGACTCTTGCTTTATATTTAATTTTTAATGCTTTTTTGTCAGCTGAAATCGTTATAAATGCAGGTTGTTAATGTGACTTTGGCATATGGTCCATGCACGGGTAGAATTCATGATATTATTGACATTGCTACAGTTCCTGCATTGTATTTGTCTGTTAGGATGAAATGACAAATGCTTTGGCTACCATGAGGGTTGACTATGATGCCATCCAGGTTAAGAACCTGGATGACACCAAGAATCCCATCCTGCAGAAGCGGAAGAAGAAGCCGCAGCAGAGTTAAGCAGCTTTTCTCTCGTGCATCCATTGGAAGTTAGATGAATGGGTGAAATGCAGAGGTTGGGCTCATTTGCAGCAATTTCCTAAGATGTGCTTGTTGTTATGCAGCAGTTTGAGACTGTTGTTTACTTCTGATTTCTTGAATAAGTTGTATTATTTTGTTTATTTTGCTTCAATGATTTATTATTGTTAAGAAATGTGTAACAAAACTTTGAGTTTGTTTGTTTGTTTTGACTACCAACACTCATAGCCCCTTTGACAGTAGTTGAAGGAATGTAAAAGTTTTGATGGACAAAGGTTGTTTTCTATATAACATCACGGCATTCTGTGATGTTATGGTTTGTGTGCAAGACTGCAGTATTCAGGTTCATCTAGATAAATGTATAGTGCTCAGTTTTAATTTTGGGCCAAGGTAGAATGTTGCTGATTTGTACAGTGTCTTTTTTGGTTGGTTAAGTGATCTCCCAATC
Organism: Amynthas corticis; assembly: GCA_900184025.1. Lineage (NCBI taxonomy): Eukaryota > Metazoa > Annelida > Clitellata > Crassiclitellata > Megascolecidae > Amynthas > Amynthas corticis. Next base: position 2,463 of record FXXH010151806.1, on the reverse strand, counting down.
AGTCTTAACTAAATATTTGTATAGTGCAACTTGTATAAAGGCCTTTGATTATGTGCATTTGGTTCCCACATGGCACCAGTATATTGTGTGACTGCATGTGCTGCTGGAATGTTTCGTCAAAGGGATCATTAAATAGGCATCATTTGACATGTTGACTTACTGGAGCAGATGGCTGCAATTTTTTGGAAAACACAATACTTTTCATGGTAATAACTTTTATTATTAAAGTCTTGCATCAGGCCAAGTCACTTGATCCTGTANTTAAATAGGCATCATTTGACATGTTGACTTACTGGAGCAGATGGCTGCAATTTTTTGGAAATCACAATACTTTTCATGGTAATAACTTTTATTATTAAAGTCTTGCATCAGGCCAAGTCACTTGATCTCTGTAACATACTTTTAATGAAATATAGTTATTTTTTAGTAAATCTAAAAGGTTTTAGAAAATTGTCATATTTTAAAATTCTTCTTGGTTATCTTATTTAAGATTATTGCATTACATTTTTCACTATGCAATAATTGGGAATAATTCATTTGATAGTAGTACCCTTATATTGGTTTAGTTAACTTGGTAAAGTGATTTAGAGCTAGTATTTAACATCATGTAAAAAATTATGGTCAGTTGAATAAATATCAAATTTGTCTGTCTTTGCTCATTAAAAGTTTTTGAATTTTGATATTAATATTCTGTTCCAGCATGGCATATTTAGCCTGTCTTTACTCATTATATTAGTTTTTGAATTTAGATATTAATATTCTGTTTTAGCATGGCTTATAAATATGCTGAATTTACTGTTGCCAATTTTTGGGGGACTTTATGATCAAACAATTTGTGTGACAAGATATTCAATATTTGCCATTGTCATTATTTCCTTTGTTTGTTTTGTGCCTATTTGTAAACTTAATTGCATGGCTAAATGCATGCTGACATTTACGTTCGCTATGAATGTCAATATTATCAATTTGTTCCTATTATGAAATTATTACAGTGAAAATCTAGTGACTAGTGTGTTCCAAACAAGGTCACTTAAATTTTTTAGAATGCTTAGAATATGATATATGAAAAGAAAGGCTCAGTACAAGTTATAAGTACAGTAGTGAAACTAATGATGTTTTATGCTGAGCTCCTTTATATACAACAAGAGGTGACCATATGTTATACTGGAACATAACATGCAATTTGAATGACAGCATAGATCTATTGCCAGTAAATTAGTTTTGTTCAAATTAAACATAGCATTTGATATGCAGAAATCCAAAACCTGGCACTATGCAAGTTGCCATTATAACTTTGTAACATAGCAGTTTTTAATGCCTAGTAGATTTGAATCTATTTAAAGATGCAACATTTGGCATTGCTTCCTGGTTTTCTTTTACTGACTTCCCATTTGGGCTGTTGCATGTTGAAGCTTGTATATTGATGCAGATTTTTAAACATTTTGAGTACGTGAAATGTTTTTAGATGGGTTGAAACTAAATTACTATGATAGTGACATTTGAACTGATAATTATTTGAATGGCAAATGACGTCTTGTAGTGTCTTAAATTTAATATGGTTGACTGAACGGTCGTAATGCTAGCAATAGCAGTGTAGAATGCTTAGCAGCAACAGAGGTATCGTGCTCCATTTCTTTTCAAATGTGGGTCTGATCTGTGTATTGCTTAAATTCCTCAAATGATTTCTGAATTTAATCGTGCTTATTGCTTTGTGCATATATCAGCAGTGATACTATACTACATTATTTGTTAAACTGGTGTTTATATTGGTGTTAGCAGTTAAATGGCTACATGTTTTAGTAAGACTTGTAAACATTATATTGTACTTTATGTTGCATAGGTAACATCATGTGCTTTAGAAACTATGTTGAGTTTTCTAATTGGGAGATTTTGAGTGGTTGTGAATATTGCTATTTAATCTTGATGTAATAGTATAGCCTTATCATGCTGTAGTGAATAATGGTCAATTTTAATATAAAGTTCATGTCTTATTTAACTTTATTGAATGAGCCATGTGATCAAGTTTAGTTGAGAAAGGCTTATTGCTTTAGGAGTTCTTTTATTGAAAATAAAATTTATGTTAAACTGTTAAACTTAAAATGTTAAACTTAAACTGTTATTGCTTCAAATGCTTCTTCAGCTGCTATTAAGAACATTGAAACCTAAGAACTGTGGTTGTTTAACATTCTAAAATACAGTAATTTGAAATATACATATTGTGAATTTTCCATGATGTGTGATCAATTACCTTTCAATAACAAATAACAATAAAACGCCAAATAGTAATTATTTATTCAAGAACAGAAGAGAAGTGTGGATTTGCATGCAATTATTCTGTAACCAAATACAGAATAAATTGCATCATTATGCAACTTGTCCCATTTAATATTTGTCTTGTCTTGTCTTTAACCGTCTTTGATCCAAAGATTGGCTGCATTGTGAACTGTCTTCTTCCATGTGCTG
>FXXH010151186.1:0-19830 GCA_900184025.1 Amynthas corticis | reverse complement strand
TATATATATACTGTATATATATTATTTTTTGTATTTTAAAATTTGTTTGAACTCCTTTAAGTGATTTATTGAAAATGGGTAATCATGAATCTTTCAATATTGTCTCTGTTTCTTACTGGGTCTTTGCAGGATCTGTATGATAAAATGTTTTCCCAAGGTGCACTAATGCTGTTTCCATGGATATGATTTTTGATTATGATTCTCACTCTGAAGTGACCATAGACTGATGCATATGCATTATTATAATGGTGCTGAAGAAGATTATGATTAATTGATTGATTAATTAATTGATTCTTATGCTTTCATACAATACAGACATACTCTATGAAGATCAGCTCTTTCACTCATGAAATTGCAAAATTTTTCCAAAATGCTTTTGAAGAAATAAATGTTTATAACAGTCTTTATACAAAAATTTATTAAGTTGATTAGATATGCCATTCACACATTTTTGAAGCTTTAATTTTGATAGTCTTAAGCGGGCATATTTTTGTCACCTTTGCCAGCAAATAATAACTTTTCCCTAATGTTTTTAATATGATATGAAATTGATTCTTTGCACTAAGCAGCACAAATTCACTCACTCTCATTTAGGAATTTATGCAATTTTAGAAATTTTATTTAAAATTTCTGGTTCTTTGCTCTGCAGTTTGCATTTCACAACATGTATAGTTTATGTTCCAATGTTATTGGCATTTAACAATTACTGGATTAGCAGAAATGTTACTTGTATTTGGATGCTATATATCCAGTCTTTTTGTAAGTTGTACAAGATATATTTCGCTGTTACAGCATACATTTATTGAGTATTGACATACCGAACAAAGAAAGGGCTTTACAAAGAACTATGGATAGACTGGCCTTAGTTTCTGAAGTATATGGTATGAGGATTAACACCAAAAAGATGAAAGTGATAGTTATCAGTTAAGAGCAAGGAAAGAGGCAAACATCACAATCTACAGAGAGAAGATAGAACAAGTAAAGCAATTCTGAGAATAGCAATGGGAAAGGAAGTATTTTGCCAAAGAAGGGAATTAATGAGGAGTACCGTAGTCTTGATAAAGGGCTAAAGAAGAGAATGATTAAAACACTGATATGGAGCGTGGTATTATATAGAAACTATGGAAACTTGGACGATGAGAAAAGCTGAAATCAGAAGATGAGAGGCATTTGAAATGTGGATATGGAGACGAATGGAAAGAATCAGTTGGACGCAGCATATATCCAATAAAGAGGTCCTAGACATAGTAAAGGAGAAACAGACAATAATACAAACAATAAAACAAAGGCAAAAGAACTGGATTGGGCACATTCTAAGCAGAGATTCATTATTCAAAAAATACTGGAAGGACATATGGGAGGAAGAATAACCAGAGGAAGACCACGTACGTCACTACTGCACTGGATGCTGACTGAAGACAGATTTAAAGAATTAAAGACCCAAGCTGCTGACAGGGAAGGGTGGTGCCAATGGGAACCAGGACCTGCTACCAGGCGAGAACTTAAGAGGAATAAGGAAGGGTGGTGCCAATGGGAACCAGGACCTGCTACCAGGCGAGAACTTAAGAGGAATAAGAAGAAGATATACTGAGAGAGCACATACTGTATGCTATTGAAAATTTGCATGTTACTACCGGTAATGCCAAATTAAAAAAAGCTCTGAGAACCGATATGGTTGCTTTGTGTGATTTAAAATCATTATCAATATCAGAGAAAACCATTTTCAAAGGCATGTGTTTCACAGTATTTGACAGACTTAGGCCTACATGCCAGCTTCTTATAAATACCTTTTTATAGATACATTTTCAGAGGTACGCGATATATACTTGAAATTTGATTTTAAAAATGGCTACATTCAATTAATATTTTACAAAAATATTTGCTCTTCTTTATGTGTCTACCTCTGTCAGAGGTAGACACATAAACACAGTCATTTTCCTCCAATTCTCTCTTACTTCAGGTNAGAACCGATATGGTTGCTTTGTGTGATTTAAAATCATTATCAATATCAGAGAAAACCATTTCAAAGGCATGTGTTTCACAGTATTTGACAGACTTAGGCCTACATGCCAGCTTCTTATAAATACCTTTTTATAGATACATTTTCAGAGGTACGTGATATATACTTGAAATTTGATTTTAAAAATGGCTACATTCAATTAATATTTTACAAAAATATTTGCTCTTCTTTATGTGTCTACCTCTGTCAGAGGTAGACACATAAACACAGTCATTTTCCTCCAATTCTCTCTTACTTCAGTCGCTCATTTTAAGGCTCCGTAATTCTTTACTTGCTCACTCGTAGAAGAAAGGTTCTTTATTACTTTGAATATCCTTTTTTGAATCTGTGCATCATGAAGCATATTAATTAACAGACCTCAGACTCTGGGTATGTGTGCGTCATTTATGACTGACAATATCACACTGATGATCTCTTTGCTTCTTGTCAAATAATAATGAGGTTCAGCTAACTTTTGTCTAAATAAGAATGCCATTCAGAAATTTTGATGCATTGAATTTTTCTACCTGATTTCTTAGATGCCGGTTATAACAATGATGCAATGACAGATACTGCAGTGAATAACAAATGCTTTCACTTTTGCCTGCAGAAAGATTTGACCCTATTTGAATTCAGATGTTGTGCTACACTGTACCATAAGTTTAATAGTTTCTCAGAGTTATGACTGTGAAACTAAATAGCTGTCATATTTAGCATTGATGGCCTGCTTTGAACTAATTTAATTATTAAGCCTACCTGTCAGGCTAAGAGGCTTATTAAATTGGCTTCTGTATTTCTTTTAGAAAGTCAGTTTTTTATTCTAAAATATTTTTTGAAAAGAGTTTCTAAAATGTTGCTGAGCCTTGATTTATACACAGTTGTGATACTGTATATTGAAATATCTTTCAGGTTTCACACAACTCAGGATCATTGATGCCTCACTTCTGGCTCAGTTGATTCCTCAGTGTCTTCCAAAGAGCTGGCAAAACGGCAAAGGAGTTGTTGAATGGATGCCAGGAGAACCTGGTCACCCACCTGCTGGCTGGTTGGAACTGCTTTGGAACTTTTTGGTTACAAATTCTCCCAGAGATCTAAGTGCAGTTGAGAAACTGCCAATACTGCCTGGACGAACTTTGATTAAACAATGCCAAGAGTCCAACAAGGCTATCAAAGTTATTGAACTGGTTCCGCTGACAAATTCCCGAGTCTCCATTGCTCGTCAGATGGATGGAATTAGTCTTGGTACTGAAATGGAGGAAATTGCCTCAAAAATTGGTATAACAGTTGTTGATGATCTACCAGACTTCATCAAGTTACACCCGTTAATCACAAAGAGCTACATCTTTTCTTCAAGCTATATTGGAGTCTTACGAGCATTTGTAAAACTTGGTGCCATGGAAGGTCAGGAAAGAATTGCACAGTGCATATTTGAAGATACAACACCTGAGGAAAAGCGTTGTCTTTGTCGGCTGTTTGCAAAAATTTCTGGGTATGAAATGTTACCGGAATACCACAGTCTACTTTCACATCTTCCAATCTTCGAGACCTTGGAAGGCAGCGGTGGAGGGAGGGAGTCTCACTTTGTTTCGGCTGCTGAAGTGCGTCTTGCTGCTCCGTGCGAGAAAGCGTCGTTTCCACTGTCTCGGCTTTTGCTCGACATTTCCTCAACTGAGTCGCAGACCCTTGCGAGGCTGCTTGGAATCCCACAGCTAAACCTAGTCCAGCTACTGACGCAGGTTGTGTTTCAAGATATCGAAAATGGTTTTTATACATTTCCCGAAGTACAGAATGTGATGCTGTATGTGTTGCGACATTACCATCAATTCATGGAAATTGATCCTAGCTTTCAGGCTATTCTCAGAAACCTTGCTTTCTTAGAGAAACACGATCTTCTGTTGACGGCAGACAGATTTTATGACCCTGATCATGAATTGCTGCAGAAGATGTTTCAGCTTGAAGAGAAGTTTCCATCTGGTGCGTATTCAGATCCAGCGATCGTGGCGATCCTACGAGAGATTGGATTGCGTGGAGTGCAAGAGGTTGATGCAGACGATATACGCGAAGCGGCACTTTGTATTGAATCTCTTTCTCAGCAAGATGATGTACAAGTGGAAAAGTTGGCTGAGAAATCTGTGGCTATTTTGGAATATCTGCAGCGTAACCAAAGCAAATTAAATGTTGATTGTAACGGAGTGACGCTCGCAGAACTGATGAGCGACATTGCTTGGGTTCGGCATATGCCACAGCATCCTGCCTTTTATCCTGCTTCTCTCAAATGGTTTGGAGAAGGAAGAATATTTAACAAACCTTCTGAAATGACATCTAAGAAGTATTTTAATATCGTTGGCTCTGTTGTGTGGATTGCATCTGTCGATGTACCTTCAAGCATTGAACGAGCTTTTGAATGGGACAAGGTACCTCCAGTTGAGGTCATCGTTAAGCATCTGGCAAATGTTGTACAATCTTATGACCCTCGTGAAAAGGTCCTCTACATGGAACTATGCAGGGCCATTTATAGTGAATTGACTAAGCACAATCTGGAAGAATTAAAATCAGTTTTGGAGCAACATGTCAGCAATGATTGGATATGGAATGGAGAGGGCTTTGTTTCTTCAAATCGAGTAGTTTTCAGTCAACCATTTATGGACCTGCGACCATTTATATTTAGTCTCCCAGCTGAGATGACACTGTTTTCTGAGTTTTTTGCAAATTTCGGGGTTCAGAAATCGGCTGTTTTAACAGAGGTGCTAAAGATGATAAGAAAGAAACATGGTGACAGCGAGAATTTGCAGCTATCTGCTGCAGAAGTGAAGCGAGACCTAAATTTCTGTGTTAGCATTCTCAATGAATTGAAGTCTCACATCACTGATGAAGAATCTCTGGCTGCAGTTCAGAATGATCTCTACCTACCCGTCCATGTTGAGGGCAAAGCCATTGTTTTGAAAATGGCACCGCTTCAGGATTGCACCTACTGTGACGAAGAATGGATAAGACAAGGTAAGAACACAGTTTTCTTTAATATTCTGTAATAGTTTATTAATATTAAGTGGGTGATTTTAGCGATTTATAAGTAAATTTTGTTCCTTGTTACTAGATGACTTTCATGCATTGATATACCAAATGCATTGATTTTAACGAACCTCTGAATGATTAATTTTTGACTTTAACTAACTGTTTGTTAAATATTATATTTTTTGTTTTAAAAGTCTTCATTGATGATGATTCAGTTTTAATTATTTTTGTGACAATTTCGTCCACTTTGTGGAAATTTTTATTTTTTCCTGTTTCTTTTCACTTTTGTTAGGATACAGTTATTCTGATTTTGGAATGACGGACGACGAACATATTGCGCTTGTTCACCCAAATGTTCCAACGAGTACATCGGAAGCTCTTGGTGTTCCTACTTTGATGTCTCGGATGCTTGATGCAGAGGAGCTCGACATCAGCTTTGGTCAGACTGATTCCCTCACCCATCGACTGAATACACTTCTCCAAGAGTATTCAGATGGGTTTGCTGTTCCTAAAGAGCTCATCCAGAATGCAGATGATGCTGGAGCAACTGAGGTCAAGTTTCTGTATGATGAACGTGAAAACGAGGATGCAAGGACATGTCTGATTGACGAAGGCATGAAGGACTGTCAGGGTCCCGCTATTTGGGTGTACAATGATGCTGTCTTCCAAGATGAAGATTTTGAAAACATTACAAAGCTCAGTGGCGCCACTAAAGAGTCACAGCCTGATAAAATTGGTCGGTTTGGCCTTGGCTTCAATGCAGTTTACAACCTGACAGACGTTCCCAGTTTTGTCAGTCGTCACAGCATTGTGATTTTTGATCCACAGCTGGTCCATCTTGGCAAAAGCATAAAAAATAAATACAAACCTGGAATTCGGATTGACCTTCGACGTCATCGAAAAAACCTTCGTCGCTTTGGAAACCAATTTAAGCCGTACAATGAGGTTTTTGGTTGCAACTTGAAGCCCGATTCAGATGTAGATTTTTATGATGGAACACTGTTTCGTTTCCCACTTCGTACTAAGGTGCAGGCGCATCGCAGTGAGATCTGCAGCAAGCATTATGATGACAAGGAGGTAAAGGAGCTTCTGAAGATGCTGGCAAATGCTGGTGAGTCACTGCTACTCTTTACACAAAATGTGGTAAAGATCACTGTCTACCATCTACCAAAAAAGGGCATGTACCAGAGGGATTTAGCTGAGGTGTTCCATCTCGAGAAGAGACCAATAAAGGTTATTCGGGAATTGACACCACTGCCAAAATTATCACCTGCAGCAGAAGGTTTGGTAGAAGATATGAAACATTTTGTTTCTCAGTGTTCTGTGCTGAAGGCATCCGTTGAAGCAATGTCTCGCCTAAGGTCTGGAGCAAACGTTGAAAGTGTGCAGACTCCAGATTCATCGATTGCTGTGGAATTAGAAAGGTGGTTTGCTTCGAAGACAAGTTTGACTTTAGATGCTGCCTTATCAAAGACAAAGAAACAATGCTGGCTAATCTGTAATTACTTTGGGACTGGCGAGTCAATGAGAATGGCGCTTCAAGAAGAAAACCTTTTGCCAACTGTTGGAGTTGCTGTTCCAATTGAAGCTGATGGCAATGGATACAAGCCTGTTCCATTAACTGATTTACCAAATCAGAATTCACCATCTGGTTCAGTCTTCTCTTACATGCCACTCCCCATACGAAATGGACTTCCAGTTCACATCAATGGATCTTTCTATGTGACTTCTAACCGAAAATTTATTTGTCAGCAAAACGAGGACGACAAATTTGACATGAGACCTATCTGGAATAATGTTTTGATGAAAGACGCAATGTGTGGAGTTTATGTGAGGATGCTTAGTGATTTGGCAGTTCTTTCAGAATCTGTCAAGGACTACTGTTTCCATCAGCTTTGGCCAAATCCAAAATACATCTCCGGCTACTGTGAACCTTTGCTGAAAGGGTTTTACAAGTACATCACAACCTCCGAAAACTCAAAATTTTCTTCCATCTTTTCTGATGGAGTTTTCTGGAGGTCAATTGACAACACAAAATTTTTAGAATTTGATTATGCCAAGACTGATGTAGGACAGACAGCAGAAGATGTTTTTCGTCTCTGTTTAGTTGAAACTGGTGACATTGTTGCTTCACTCCCAGCTTGGATGCAAGAGGCATTTGACCTATCAGATGTAGAGAACAGCATTGCAGGCAATGCTTTTGGAATTGTTAGATTCTTTCACAAAATATTTCTTCCTAACATAAACAAGGTTGACAGTCAGCAGAGAGACAGACTTCTTCTGGATGCCTTGCACCAGAATGATGAGCATTTATTTGCTTCAGTTGCCGATGTTGAATGCATTCCTGTGACACCTCAAGGAGAAAGGCTGAGACTCATTTCCGATCTTGTTGATCCAACATCTTTACTGGCACAGCTCTATATTCCTGATGACGAAAGATTTCCATTTGGCGCAAACACCTACTGCAATTTCGAAATCTTACAGGTTCTCCGTTCTATAGGCATGAAGCACGCGCTTGAGCACATTACTTGGGACGATTTAATTGAGCGAGCGACAGCTGTTACTGGTAGTGCAGACCCTTCATCAGCACGAACAATAGTGACTGGACTGCTGGCGATAATGAATCAGAAACTTGTAGAGGATGACATAAGGACTCGACGCGTACCACTTCGAAGTATTCAGGAACAGCTTTCCACAATTGCTTTCTTACCTGTTATGAAGAAGCCAATTCATTTTCCTCTTCCATGGAAGGGTTCAGAAACCCCAGGTGGAACACTTCTAAAGCCTGCAGAACTTTATCCATGCGAGTACAAAGATCTTGTTGGTTGTGTCCGACCCATTGTAGACAACACTGTTTTCCCTGCAAATGCTGATGCTCTGCAGACATTTTTGAAAATCAGCTCAGCAGTGAGGAAACCAACTGTTGAAGATGCACTTGACCAACTGGATGTTATCATTAGTCCAGCCTCTCAGTCACTTTTGAACACAAATGATTTTGATGAAATCCAAAAGCTGTCTTTCAAAGTGTGCGAGTTTTTGCAGAGTATGTGTGGAAATGCGGCTGATAGAAGAATTCTCAAAAGTGATCTTCCAACAAAGAACTTTATTTTGGCTCACAACAGATTCCTTTCTCCTGGTCAGGTTGCCTTCAAATTTTTGCACAATTGTGTCCCGTATCTCTACAGTTTGCCTGATTATCACAAGCGAAATTTTACTGAACTGTTGTCGATAGCAGGAGTTAAAGATCACTTTGATGCTCAGAGCTACATATTTGCTTTGCAGGACATGCACACTAAACATGCAGATAAAGAACTTGACAAAGACACCCTGAAACTGGCCCTTCAGTTGGTCAGTCTTTTGAATGACCGCATGGCCGAGCAAGGACAGACACTCACAGAATTGGTTGATACACTTGGTGCAATCAACATTCCAGATGCCAAAGGAATTCTCCGATCTGCTGCAGAACTCTGTTACAATGAACCCGATTGTCAATGGGTTCCCACTTCAGACTCAAGTTTCTCGCATCCACTGATACCATTTGCCATATCAAAACAACTTGGTGTGAACACAAGCCGACTTGAAGTATTACGAAGACATTCACGTGGTATTCCTTTTGGTCAGAGAGAAAGACTAACAAATCGAATTAAGCGAATTCTTTCAGGATATCCATGTGACAAGGAGATCTTGAAAGAGCTGTTGCAAAATGCTGATGATGCTGGCGCAAGTGAGATCACTTTTATCAAAGACAGTAGACAACATGGAACTGAAAGAGTGTTTGACAAATCCTTTCGACCTTTGCAGGGACCGGCTTTATGTGTTTATAGTAACAGGGCTTTTACTGAAACTGATCTTGAGGCTATTCAGCGTTTGGGTGAAGGAAGCAAAAGTGCTGATCCTAACAAAACGGGTCAGTATGGTGTGGGCTTCAACTGCGTCTACCACCTCACTGACGCTCCATCATTTCTTACCAGAGGCCCTGACATTGGTGAATCACTGTGCATATTTGATCCGCATGCAAAGTTTGTGCCAGGTGCATCAGTCGAAGAACCGGGTCGGCGCTTTCAAGATGTTGCTGAGCTGAGAAATATTTTTACTGATGTTTTCTCATGTTATTTAGAAGACAAATTTGATATTACCAATGGAACTATGTTCCGATTTCCACTTCGTGATGAGAAGATGGCAAGAGAGTCTGAACTTTCTGATCAAGTCATAACTCTTGATACTATCGAATCACTTTTTGCGAAGTTCCGAACGGAGATGCTTGACTGTTTGCTTTTCCTTAATAATATTTCCAAGATTACACTTTGTGAGATTGACAAATTGACGGGAAAGTTTATAAACACATATTCTTTGTTGGCCAAGTTGTCAGATGAAGAGGAGACTTCTAGAAGAAATTTTGCACAGCATCTGCAGCAAGTGGGCAGCAAATTGAAATCAGGAGAAGCAAATTTAACTGAGATTGGTGTCTCTAAGCTGAACTATACAGTCATGCTTTCTGACAGTAAAGGATACTGGGAGAAGTGGATGGTATCGCAACAGTTTGGATTCGAAAAGTCTGTTGAAATACCTGCTTCTGTGTTAGACTCCTTTAGAAGAAAAGAGTTGATGTTGATGCCTAGAGGTGGAGTTGCAGCACTCATTGATGCCTCAGACAAAGCTGCATCTAAACGACGTGCGAAACGAATTTTCTGCTTTCTGCCACTTCCCCTGAAGTCTGACCTTCCTGTGAACGTAAATGGTCATTTTGCTTTGGACCATGAGGCCAGACGCAGTCTTTGGCAAGACGATGACTCTGGTTCAAAGACAGAATGGAACAAGTTACTCATCTGTAAGGCAATTGCACCGTGTTATTCAGAGCTTCTGCGCTGCATGTCATTTGCACTAAGCGATTCTGTCGTCAGTGAAACTCTAACTCTTATGAACATGTCTGAGACTGGATTAGTTAATGGAATGAGCCATTTCTGCCAGCTGTTTCCAAGAGTCATACCCGATGCCACTGGTTACTGGTCCATCCTCGGTGAGGCTGTGTATCGAAGAATACACGAGGTGCAGGAGAGAGTTCTTCCTGTCGTTCGCAAGCCAGATGAAAGTCAGTCAGCGTCCTCTCTTGATTCCAGCGAAGAGAATCCTGCTGGCAAGGTGCAGGCAGAAGTAGAGTGGCTTGCAACTGATGATTGTAGCCTTCAAAGGCCCTGTTTTGATCATCTTGATGAAACTTTTGCAGATTCAGAAGAACAATCTGGACGGAAACATGTGACGTCCACTCCAATCAAAATGTCAAGGTCACGAATTTTGCGGCAGGTTCTTTTGTCGTCTGGTTTCAAATTACTGAGTCTCCCTCTGGACGTATATGACAGCTTTACTGCAGCAGGAATTGAAGTTAATTACATTACCCCTTCGAGAGTCGTTGACTTTTACCGTCTTTATGATGCCCGTGGTAAAAGTAGTTGTCTTGTTGGGCTGCTACCGGCTCATATTTCTTCCACTCCTTTCAAAAATGAGTCGGTTCTAAAAATTGTGCTTCAGTATTGTCTTCAGGATTCTTATTATTTTTTTAGTGATCTAAATGGATTGCCGTTGCTTCTAACTGAGGATGAACAGCTTCATCAGTTTTCAAGTAGAAAACCTGTCTATCTGTCATCTTTCTATGATCTTCTTCCTGGATTAGGTGACAAGTTCTGTCATCACCAGTTTGTGGATAGTATTTTCAAAGAGTCAGATGTTGAATCAAGTTCTGTTTTTCTCCCCTTTGATGTTGATTCCTTTGCGGGACTTCTTCCGCATGTTTTATCCAAAGAGAAGTTTTGCAGAAATGATGTGGTGCCAGTTGAACACGATGAAGAGCATATGATTTGTGACAAAGTTTGGCTTTCCAAAGTATGGAGATTCTTGCGACATAATTACGAACGGACAATGGACATGAGCGAAAGTGGCTGTGACTGTCGTGCAACAGCAGTTAAGACTTTGACGCCATTGCATACTTGGAATCTTCTACCGGCTCACATAATACCAGCATCAAATATCAGCAGTATTTCTGGTTCAAGGCTCGCTCTCTCCAGTTTGGAAGAGAGCTCTGACAGGGTCTTGGTACCAGTTAAAATGGCTGGTATGCTGCTCGACTATTCTCAGGCTGGGATCATAAGTTGGCCTCTTAAACAGTGCCTTCGTAAACTCTGTGTACCTGAACTGAATAGTGAAATGCTAGACACCGGAACAAGCTCTAGTCCAGCATCCAAACACATTCCATCTAATTTTTCATTTTCTTCATTGGCACTGTCCAGTAATAATTCAGCATTTGCAAAGCTTCTTGTTTCAACTCTAGATGATCCACAGTCTGTACTGAGAGCAATAAACCATGCAGTTTGTCAAGAACATCAAGAATCAAACAGGACTCCACTCCATGAAGACGAGTGTCTGATTCTTCTTAAATATTTCAGTGATTCTCTTGATGCTTGGAAACAGAATCTTGATTCACAGATACATCTACGCAGTGCACCTCTGCACATAACAGTCCAGGGGGATGTTACCTCTCTGTCTGACCACCTTGTTTACCTTCTTCAGGAAGATGTACCTAGCAATGATTTGCATGTGTGGAATTCCCGTGAAAGAATAATATTCTTAAAAGCAAATGCTTCCTTTCATCAGTTGTATGAGACTCTTGGTTGTCAAGTGATCTCAGTATCTCGCATGTATCTGGATTTCATATTCAAAAGTTTTGACTATTTGACTGTGGATGGACAGATTGCCCATCTAGAGTTCCTTCGTGATAATCACCTGACCCAAGTCAACGAGGATGAAAAGTCATCTGTCCTTCGTGCTCTTGGAAACCTCGAATTTATTCCTTTAGCTGATGGAACATTACATGCAGCGTCAAAGTTCTTTGACCCACATCATCCTGTTTATAGAGAGATGATGGGAACGAGTCCGTCAGCTTTTCCGTCACCTCCATTTTCAGAGTTGAAGTGGCTGGAGTTTCTGAGGTTGATTGGTTTGCAAGATCACGTGAGCATTGATCAGTTTGTGACCTTTGCTTGGGAGGTCGCAGATGAAGGTAAAACAAATCCAACTGAGCAGACTTTCAACAAATCCAAAACACTGGTAACGCAGATGTTCAAAATGGAGAATCTTCCAAAATCAGGTCTTCTGGAACGTGTGATGGACATTCCCTTCATACCTGCCTCCACAGGAAAGGCGATGCATCATAAAGTTCATCCGGCATTTAACTGCTCCATGGAAAATGAACATTTGCCTGAATATATAGCATTTCAGGAGGGAATTCCAGAGCATCATGAGGTTCTTGTGTGGAGCAGTGCATATCTTCTTCCTGATTGGGCAAATCCATACAAACTTACAGAACAGAGTATCACCTTTAAGTGTAAACCAAGTGAAATAGAAGTTGAGCATGAAAAGTATCGCAATCTGATTGGCAGTGCGCTGAAAATAAAGCATAATCCTCCCATTCCATTGGTCATCAGACATATGTTACAGCTCTGTAAAGATGACTGTTTGACCAACGGCGGCTCGGACAGTGAGGACTTCAGAGCCTACTTGCGAATGGATGTTATGAAGCGCATCTATCAATATCTCCAGTCCTGTCTTGCAGACGACAGTGTAATGAGTGACGATGTTGAAACTGCCGTTTTAGGTTTGGCTGAGGCTCCTTGTATAGTTTCTGATTTTGGTCAGAAATTTGTTAAACCAAAACAGGTTGTTATTGAACTTTATGAAGAGGATCAGATAATTCCGTACCTTTATAAGGCCCCGACTGAACTTGGCGAATTCAGGAATTTATTTTTGCAGCTAGGTGCAAGCTCATGTGCCACTCCGGAACAGTATGCGGGAGTCCTGGAGTGTATACATGATAAAACAGGCGATGCTAAACTTCATCCAAATGAACTGCGCCTTGTTTTAAAGGCAGTCACCGGATTTTTTACTGCTTTGCTAAAACAGGTTGAAACCACTAAGTCATCAACTTTAGAAAAACTCTATCTACCTACCAATATGGGCCAATTACTTGATGCCAGGCAAATCATATACAATGATGAGCCGACCTGGGCTGAACGTGTCAAGAACATAGGCAGACCATTTCTCATCAATCTTGCTGAATGTAAACTTACTCCTGAATCATACTTGGAAGCAATAAGTTTTCTTCCTAAAGAAATTCTGCCATCAATGCTATCATCATTTGTGAAAGAAGTCCTGGAAGAAAGCCTTACCAGCACTCGAGAGTCAAACGCAGTTGCTGAGAGACTGAAATACCAATTAAGTTCTAAGGCATTTGCTCAAGGAGTGGCACGGCTTGTTAAGCACGAGCATCGACGGTCGGGGAGCAAAGCCAAGCAGCACATTCTTGAAAGAGTACAGGTGCCTTTGAAGAATGTTGAAGTGTACAACGTTGACAGCGTGATCACTTACCTTCTAAGCGATGGCCAGAAGATTGTGGGAAGTGAACTGGAGAGTGAATGCTTTGTGGAAAGAAAGCTGGATGAGAATGGTGATTTGGCAAAATGGGAGATCTACATCAAGAAGATGCTGAAGTTAGAAGAGGAAGTGCAGGTTTCCATTGCCGACGCTGTTAACCGCATTACCGGAGGATATCTTAAAAACTCTATCCAGTATGTTCAGCCGATGCTAACCTGTCCACCTCACTCCATCTCAAAGGTTCTTGATAGACTAAAAGTAAGACCAGATCATCATCACGGGAGTGACCATCTGAGCTCAGTCTTGCCAGCTTGTGGTTCCTTTATTCCCCTGGAAGATCATCATCTTCTGAAGCAAGACATTGAAGAGTTTGAGACAGGGGAATATGTTGGGTATGAGTTAGATGATGAACTGTCAGGTGAGGCCACGATTATCTATGCAACAGTCGTCAGAAAATCAGCAGTTGCAGCAGATAGTTCTGATTCTGAGGCTCAGTGCAATGGTTTTACAAATGGTCACCACAGGAACTTAATACAGAAGTATCTGATAAACATAGGAGAGGAACGAGATGCAGTTGTTGTCAGTTCAACGGATCTCTATAAGTTTGAGAGATTGGAGCATTATATGTCTCGACTATCAGCTAATGCGACTGAGAGTTTGTCGGCAGGTGGATCATTGACCAAGTCACCAAGAACGCCAGTGTCAGAAGCTTTGCTATGCACTCCACCAGCTGTATTTGAGCCATCGATGGAATCTGCCAATGGCTCAAGCACTGATCAAATCATTTGCAATGGCATTCAAGTAGAGAATGGAAATTTAGCGCTACAGAAATCCATTGGTGGCACGGTGAAGAAGGGTAAGCCTGTTAAAAAGAATAAGGAAATTCTGCCACTAATCATAGATTCTGCAGATCAGAATTCTCTAGAATCTGATTCCAGTTCATCTGCATCTGGAGATTTCAATGACCAAAATGAAAAGGAAAGTCTCAATAATGAGGAAACTGAAAATGAACGTGAAACTGTTGAAAAACTCATGAATGAAATCAGTGACTCACTTGAAGATGCATGGCACTTACCAGAGGCAGAACGAAGGAAAATCATAAAACGCTTGCTCTTGAAATGGCATCCAGACAAGAACCTTGACAATCAGTCAATTTCAACAATAATTACCCAGCACATCTATGCAGAGGTAGAACGACTGGAATTGGGACTTCCAAGACCAAAGAAATTTGAAGAATTTCAGGGACAGTTTGACTTTGATCCACGCAATCCTTTTGCCAACAGTACAACTTTTCAACAAAACTTTTACAATGCATATCAGTATTTCTTTGAACAGATGAATCGCCGAGCAAAAGAACACAAAGAGCAACGTGAGCGTTACAAGGAGAACTTTTCTCGAGAATATGGTCCAAACCGGTTTAACTATAACTGTGAGGTTCCACCAACCTTCTCAAGCACTAATCCTCAGCCAGCTCAGGCAAAGCGATTCTTTCGTCAAGGTCAGGAGGACCTTCGAGCAAGCAGGAACGACTACAAGACGGACGAACCAGCTTTCGAATGGGTCTGCTTTAAGGCACATCAGGTGAGACATTAAGCTATAAAATTATATGGGCAATGGAATTAATATATTTGCAGCATTTTACATTACACTGTAGACTTAAAACTGTATACTCTGCAGTCATACAGCATGGTTGAAATACCAATATTAAATACACAACTGAATAAATTTGTCAAATTTTGACTAATAGGCTTGAATGAATGTTTCATAATCCTGATAAAGTAAAATGTAGCATGTAGAAACTTATTTTATCTGTTTATTTTTGATAAAGGCTGCTGAGAAAGCATTGAAGGCAGCTCAGTTTCATGTTGATGCAATATCAAGCCTTAGTCACGATCTTGTCTGTCTTGCTGCTTCACTCGAAGACATCGAACTACGTCGGCTTGCGCAGAAGCTGCAGCGTATTGTTGGCAATTCAAACAAACTTTACAATCCGGATCCAATTGATTTTGTTGTCATTCCTCACGATGAATATACTGAAGAGATGTCACTTGAAGCAGTTTCTATTGCTAAGGACATCCTTGCACGGGTAAAGGAGATAATCGAGTTCAAAGAGTAGGATTTGAACATATCCTATGAAATCAATGCTCAGCTTGGGGCCAGCTTCTGTTGTCTCTATTTGATCTGAAAATGTGTTCTGTAAAGAATGGTCAACCAGTGTCTGAAAACCTCCTTGTGGCAATATGGCTTTAATTAGAGCTATTTAGATTAATTTCTCATTTTAGGAAATTATAGACTTATGTCAATTATACAGCAATGCTATTTATAATTTTTTAATAAATCTTCTGTTTAAGAAGATTTGTAAATTTATAGATGTAAACTTGATTTTTTCTTATGATTACTTCACTCTATAAAATGGTGTAAAAGTGAGAACTCAATACAAGCAGTTATTTGGTGAGCAAGGCAGCTATTTTGGGCCATGATGTGCTGTAGTGATGTCCTGAAGTGACTTTCTCGTGTTTTTGCTGACTTTATTAAGCAACAAATAATTTGATCATCACAAAACTGTTAAATGTAGTTTGTTTGGTTTTGTGCTCAGCATTTTTCGAATTCATACAGAATAACTTTCATTTTCTACCTTTCGAACTATTGTTTTCTGTATGTAACAGATTACTGGTGTTTTTTACGAAGTGCCTCTTGTGCCTTGTGGAATGAGTATATCATTCCTGCCTCATATGTATTTGTGTGATTTTTACTAGTTTATGGTATATAGAACATTGCTCATTTGCCTCTGTGTAATAAATGAATCTGTCTGAGATTCAACACAAGTGTGGTAACTAGAATCATTACCTAAGTGCTTATTTTTTTTGTAGCGTCCACTACCGAGGTTTTGTAATAATAGCTCTAAGCAGAGTGTTAAAGTATGACTATCAGTAGCATATGCATTATGCATGCATGAATGCATGCATGGATTGCATGTAAAACAAAGCTGTCACAGTTTATCAAAGATATGTTGTTCACTGACAATCAGGTTTTAATTAATTTAGACTTTTTACTATTGTTAATATGTTATTTGTGACATTTATAGTGTGATGCAAGAAACCTTCCATTTTCTGATTGTACTATCTGGGTTTTATTTATCCTTTGAACAGAAATGTTCATGTATTTAAATAGGCAAATATGGGATTCACCTTGGAGCTTATTAAGACCGATTTAAAAATCCAAATTTGATAATACAAACGTTGGAATGGTGCGCACATTGAAATTGGTGCATGGTTTTGTAGATTTAGAGTCTAAGACAACATTTGATGTGATTGTTACTAATTACTACTGTTCATTGTTACTAAGAGAGTGCAAAGCATTAGACTCTTTCAGTTGTCATGCTCTCAATATGTGTTAATTATTTGTCATGTTGCTTTTTTACTGATTATATTATAAGGAAACTATTGGTGTAATTTATTTTGTTTTGAATTTACCAGCATTTTTATTTGTCTGTAAATTATCTGACTGGGATCTTCTTTCTGTTGCCTAGAAAGACATTTGATACTAAATATATTCTAGTTTTTGTATTCTTTCAGTTATATCTCCAAAGTTGTATGACTCATTTTCCTGCAGGACTAATTTTTTATTGTGCAGTTTAAGATTTACTACAAGAGTGAACAATATTGCTAATCATGCATTCAATAAAGACGGTCATCACCTGCAACTTTACTGCAATACATTTGTCACCTGGTGTTTTCTGAACTCAACTATTTTTGTAGTCAGCTAGTGCTATATTGCAGAGCAGCAGTCATGGATGAATTGCAGAGTACAGTAGGAGGGCTCAATAGGAAAATCTTAACTCAAACCTTGAGAATGATTAGCAATGCTGCACATAATGATTGTGAATGTAAAAATTTTTAGAATTTGCAAAAGCATGTCTTAACATGACCTTAACCATGACTACTAAGACCATGACCCTGCTGTTTATATTTGGTATGATTAGCACCATGTTTACTGTGAAATCTTGTGATATTTATATTTGATGTAAAATTTTATAAATAGACTGTTCTACAGAATATCTGTGCCAGTGACTTTATATATAGGAAATGTGTACATTAAACCAAGTTTTTATCAACTTAAGCCTATAGCTAACTGTAAAATTGCTTTGATGTTTGTGATTGTGTATGTTTTAAAAATGCCGACACATTGAAACAGTTGTTTCATTTAGGTTGACTGCTCTGTTTTGTGTTGGCCTTACAAAGTTTGTTTAGTTTACCCACATATTGCATAGAATTAATTCGCATAATATTACTTGATTGATTGAAATTTGTAAATTTAGTTATAATTTTGTTAAATTGCGTGGAGATACCCATCGACTATAGGCTTTCATTTGTATATCATGATTCAATTCTCACCAAACATGAATATGCTTTAGATTGAGAGTTACAGATTTTCTCATGTTTTATGCTCTTTAGTTTCATTTACTTGTGTTATAAGCATGTAAATGGTAATGTTATCAATTTTTGAAGTCCTTATATTTAAATGGCCTATTAAGATCAACATTTTTGCACATATGCATCCATGGATCAAAATTTATATGCATCTATGATTCATCTATGTTTAATAATGTTTTATCTCATTAAAGTTTAAATAATTTTTTACATTTTAGCAATGATTATTATAAGTTGCTATATCTGATGTGATCACAATGCCTCCTTATGAGAACAGGTGAAGTCCGTGAAGAATATACATATGTACTATGCTTTGTAGTTGTAGCATTGTCAGAATCTCACTTCATTCTGTGTTCTTATGCAATGGAGGGAAATTACATTTAAAAACTGTTTGTTAATGCTGAAAACATTATCAACTAGGGAAACTGAAAAGTTGCATTACAACTGATGTAATTAGGGTGTATTTTTATTACAACTGTATTTATGTAATTTTATTTACATAATATTGTTTGATAAAACGTTATTATAATGGTATTTCTATAATTTGTTACTGACATTGTTATTATTTCCTATAAACAACAATTATGTATTACCAAGTAGATGATTGAGAGATTTGCAAGTAAACAATTACACAAGTCAAATACATTTTTTGTTGGGGTTAAATACCAAGAGGTGCAAAAAATTTGCTGTGAGCTATTTCAGTGACCCAACTTGCAATACCAGTAAATGAGAACTTTTGATTAGTGGGTTACTCAATTCACAGTTTGTGGGGCAAGACTCGCAGTTTGGGCCACAAGACTCAAATCTGAGTGAAGAGTACACAACTGAATTATTTCATTATTAAATACTTTGAAGCATCAGTTAACAAGAATTAAAATTGCATTAACATACAGTACATACATTTATTTATTACTTCCATCCAGTCACACAAGGCCCAACAGCCTGAGCCAGACATCAAGACTTCCTACTCAATATGCCCAAACCACATCAGTCCGTTTCTTTTTACTACATCTGTGAAATCTTCTGTTATAAGCCATGTGTCCTTTGGTTGCAACCATTCTCTTTCAGTTTCAAATCAGAAAGGAATCATGTCATTCTCATCAAAAGCCTACATGATGATGTGTCACTGGTTGAACAACTTTGTACTTGGATGGGTGACTGTCCTGGGATCAACAGCCAACCCATCCGTTCATAGTATAGGTGTGGACAATGGGTAGTAGTGAAGCTGCGAAGTTAACTGTGGGCATGGAGAAAGCAAAATACTCTAGATTAATTACATCAACCCCTTTATCGGCCGTGACGCACATGTGTCCATTTTACACTACGTTACAAATAAATGGCCGGTAAAGGGGTTAACCACTTGCGACATTGTCTGCCTACAACTGGAGATCAGCGCCAGACCAAAGCTTGGATTTTAGTGTGCGTTAACCTTACTTACCTAACCACTCTCAATCGGTTCAGTAAATTAACAAATGTTATTTCTGTAACTTTTATTTGCTGCTAATTTGAAGTTTAGTCAAAAGCAGCAATCAACATATTCAAGATGTATATAACCAAATTATGACGTTTCATAATAAGCCAGTGCCAAAAGTTTACATAATATCAAATGCCAGTTAGATCAACAATTTGTGAATTGTTGATCTAACATTCTATAACATTCTAAATATGCCTTATTTGATGCCTCACATAGTAAGTAATAAACTGCTATCCAAAATAAATTCACATAGAATGTGCTTAAAGTTCTATTAAAATTTTTTAATATAACATATCAAAAGAAGACGGATTCTTGTGTATTGATATCATCGTTAAATAATATACATATTCAAAAAGTGACTTGTTTGTTAGAAACAAGAAACTGGAGCAAAGCAAGGAAACACTTGCATGAAAATAGCATAAACAGTTGGACAAAGTGCAGGTATTCATAAATCTCAATTATCACAAGCATTGAGAAAGCTGCATAGGTTAATA
>FXXH010133853.1:0-11460 GCA_900184025.1 Amynthas corticis | reverse complement strand
CTTGGCCAGTGATAATGCCATGGATTATAAGGCATCTCTTAAAGATGACTCATTCACGAGCCAGTGAAGCCTATCCCTCATAAGAGGTGTTATGCTCGCTCGACGAATACTAGGCCATGCCTTCGAAGCAATAGTACTAATCAACTTGGAAGACATACACTGTGTCCGGATAAAAAGTATGCCAACTCTTTTCAATATAACTTTGAGAAAACTTGGCCGATTTCCATACAAATTTGCAGTTTGAAATAGGATTGAATTGACTTCAGATAGACACAAACATTTTTTGAGAACGTTTACAATGGATATTCAAAATGTCCACCGCCAGAATTGACACTTAATTTCAGACATCGTCACCACTGCAGAATTGCTGCTGTAATGACGTTGTTATTCGAGCTTTGCCCACTCATTCACCAATCTCTGCTTCAGTTCTTTCAGATTGGAAATGCATGACCGGTAGACCCTTTCCTGTAGAATACCCCATACAGAGTAGTCCACCAGGTTCAAATCTGGTGAGTTTGGTGGCCACAAGTCGGGTGGTATGAAAGCAGATGTGTCCCTCTGCAGGAATTCAACAGGGTCACGAGCACGATATGCCGGAGCACCATCCTGTTGGAAGATGTACCAATTGCCAGAAACAAAGCGAATATCTGGTAGTAGCAGCTCCTTTAGCAGTTTCACAGTAACAGCTGCTATTGATTTTCGCACCACGATCCAAAAAGTGCAAATCTTCAGTGGCGATGACATTTGAAATCTTGTGTCAATTCTTTCAGTGGACATTTTGGATATTAATTGTAGCCTTTTTCAAATAATGTTTGTATCTATCTGAAACCAATTTAGGCCTATTCCTGTCTCCAACTGCAGATGTTTATAGAAATCAACCAAGTTTTCTTAGAGTTATAGTGAAAATAGAGTTGGCATACTTTTTATTCAGACACACTGATCTTGATTCCAACAATTAAAGTCTGTGTTTTAAGACTTAAGAATTAAATTAAATGTAATAAGGGACTTTTATAGCACTTCTTTTTCAACTCTACGGTGCTCCCAGCTTTACAGAACTCACGAGCTAAAATCAGATAACCAACTTTTTATTTTGCGACCTATGTGACAGTTACCCGTAATAGTTTGTAGTGAGACAAAAGATTTGAAAAATTTTTATTGGCGGGCTCATTTTCGAATTGATTTGATTTCAAATCGAATATTGAAGCTTCACAGAGCCCTAGCCTACTCAGAACATTTTTCTTAAATTCTGTTTTGTAAATGTGTTGTTTGTATCTGAGAAGTTGTTTGCTTTTAAATGAGAGTTGATTGATTTCTGGTCCTGAGTTCAAAGCAATAATAAGTGAATGGTCTCTTTGCAGAAACAGATAAATGCCATTTTTCAAAATTGTCAGTAGCATTTGCAATTAAACAGTTCAGGTCATTTTGTTGATCGTATACTGCATAATCAAAGTGAAACTATGCCAACATAATTTATTTCTATATAATGCATTGTCTCATGGTGAAGAAGCATATTCATGAAAATTTCCAGTAAACTACTTTAGAAGTGCCCAGATGTAGAGATGATAAGAGATTGTAGATATTTACTACCTTTTCCTCAGGCATTTTCATGCTTAATCAGCAATTGTAAAAACAGCATTGTAACTTGGTTGATTTAGGAGACATACTCCTACCATATTGTAGCGATTTTAGTGTTATTTTGATGCACCTTTTATCGAAGGTGGACTTTGCGTCCTTACTAACCGTTGCTGTTGATCTTTTTACAGCTATGTTTGCTTATACGTAGGTTTTAGTGGAAAATATATCTGTACTCATAAATAATCTAATCTAATCTTAAACTTCTATAGTGCCACTTCATAATGCATAGAAGCATCAGCCGATGGCACACTGAATTAAAATCACACTAGATTGAGGTCAAATCCAGGATATCCGGCTGGATAACCAGGTGATAGTCTATGGTGGATAAGCCAGGTCAAAAAATGGATTTTTAAGCTTGTCCTAAAAATGGATAGTGAATTTGCCATGTGCTCACAATGCTGAGGTAATGAGTTTCAGAGTTTGAGGGTGGCCTCTGAAGTGGTATTATATATTATTATATTATGTATCGTAGTGGTAGGTCATTGTTTTAACTGTCATATTTGGGGGAATATATTTGTCTCCTAAAAATAGTCTCCTAAAATTATAGGCAAACTGTTTAGGTTCTTTATATCAAACTCTAATGTAAAATATCTAAAGATAAGAAAACTTTCAACTCACAACCTACATTAACAGTCATGATTATATTAATTATCAAAAAATATCAAATGAACATTCAACCATTTCATAACATGACAATTATCATCTGGCAACACAGACCTTCACTTAACATTTCATAACAATGTAACATCAGTTCTATACTCGTAATGATATTCCAAGGTTGTTCCAGGATGGATTGTTCCAGGATGGATTGTTCCAGGAGGGATTGTTGCCAGATGGATTGTTTTAGGATGGATTGTTGCCGGATGGATTGTTCCAGGATGGATTGTTGCCAGATGGATTGTTTCAGGAAATATCAAGAATATTATGTCTCAAAGGCAATTAATTGTCAACCTTCATAACCTCTGCAAGATATGAAGACTCTCTCTCCAAAGCCTGATTAGGTCGCTACTGACTCACAAACACAAATTGGCAAAAACACCTTTTCTATTTACAAAACGTTTTCAATCTTCAATCTTCATCATCAGCGATCAAGCATTTGCACAAAGAGAATAGTAACGCCTGCACGATTTACAAATCATATTTCAATGAACATTCTAACTCTTGGAGTCTTGGAGCACTTGGCGTTCTCAAAGTTATCATGTTAAATATCTCAGTTATATAAACATTAATTATCTAAGAAGGCTCCTGTCCAGTTGACAGTCTGAGCTTAACTCATTTAGTTTCACCTCTCTGGTACATCGTGTATGCCAACCTAGCATACAAATTGTACACCCAACCTGTGCAGTGTACACCCAATCTGCCTAATACCTGTGCTAAGCTGTCACTTTGTGACAATATTATGTTTGCAATTCTTATAATTGTTTCACTGTTTTGTTTGTAATATGTTATGGTGATTATTTTGATGACATTACCGGTACTGAGGACTGCAAGGAGGGTGAGGAACAGCGCTGTGTGGTTACTCATTTGTGTGTACCCATATACTGCATGCACTTGTGTAATATAGGCAGAAAATGTATAGACTACAGTATACAGTGTACCAGTAGTTGTGGGTGATATGTTTGAAATACAAATAAGTATAAGATATGTTGCCCAATCTTCCAGTGCGGACGGGATGATCTAGTCTAAGTAAATAATATGCAGTTTATGTGAAAAAACATCATAGGAAGATTATGATTTGGACTGGCAATAATTAATTAGGATGAATTTGTTGGCTGATGTGAGGTGGGATATTGCTGCAGTTTGTGATGAGTTAACATTTTCTGCTAGTGTGATCTATTACCTAAAAAGCTGTCTCCAATGGGAAATATATTTTTCATACTTGTGTCGCAGCCAAGTGCTGTGATTTATATGTGCTGTTTCTTCTAAGATAAGCTATTGCTGTTTGTCTTTCTCTCATTTTCTGGTATGTGTTTGTCTAGGGAAATATTCTTGGACTTGTTGGCAGCTATTTTCAGACCTCGTGTTTGGTCTCATGCAATTATAGGCTATTATCTGGCCTTTTGCTGTATAGATTTGAAGTGCATTCGATTGATACCCTTGAGTATTAGAATTTGTGCTATAGAAGTTCATAAATATTTGAAGTTAAGCAATTAATTTTTTGTTGACTTAGTAAGTTTTGTTCTTTTTGTGAGCATCAGCTGCATCAATAATTATTATAATTTTGAGTTGTCAGATTTGCAATTTTACATTTTGACTTTTACTGGCAGAGGTTCATTTGGATTTTGCTGGTTCTTATAAATAAATAAAAATGTCAGCAAAGACACTCTGAACTAAAAAGACTGAGTTAGCAGAATGTATACAAACACACTTGTTAACAAAAATAAAGCTATGATTGATTTTTGTCAGGGGAAGTGCCAAGTGTTGTTAGTTATATTTGGTTGAAAAGAAGCAGTAGGGCCTATTTGAATTTTGAGAAGAGAAAAACGGGTCAAGGGAGAGAAAAACCTTTAAATGTACCAAAAAGATGTGATGAAAGGGGAATATTGGTGGTTAGAAAGAGAAAATGAACAGCTATTTGAGTGACCTCCATCAGCAATAATTAATGTCATATGTACTCTAATGATGTATTGATTTTAATGTTATCTTGTCGTCCGAGATCCTCCATATAGATGAAAGCCAACAATTTAGTATTGCTGCTATGACAGATAGCCACTATAACTGACTGGCAAGTGAAAATTGTTGCTCCTCATTCATTCTATCACATGAGTTTGTCTACTGTTTTTAGTTTTTTTGAGTGCAGTTTTGGGCAAATCAGGATAGGTGATACCCTGACGAAACTTAGGCTACTATCATTATTATATTGCACATTAAACTCTGAAGCATATGTTGGTATATTTAAGATTTTATGTTTGTTTGGTTTAGATTACCAGAAGTTGGAACGAGAGGCTCGGATCTGTCGAATGTTGAAGCATCCAACAATCGGTTAGTGTTGGCATGGTTTTGGACTTCATCTTTAGCTTTATGTCAGTGCGGTTGCTTGGTTGTGTGAAAAAATCTCAAATTTCGTCTTTTTATTTAGGTATTTAGCAGACAGTTTTACCGATTGATCGGGGATTTAGCTTCTAAATGGAGGATGTGCAAATTGCTTTACAGATTCATGAGTTTTCATTTGCTGGCGATTATTTTCAGAGTGGTAGATCACATCTGAATAGTAGTTTTTGATGTAAGAGGAGAGTTGGAGACAACAGGTAGGTTAGCAACTGAAGAAACATCAGTCTTACTGCTTGTGTAGAGTTCATATTAAGCTGCGGTATGAGAGATGATGAGGTTGATATCTGTGCAATCACTCAGGTAAGTTTATGTTGCAGTAGACAATTTTTACAACATTCAATAGTCTTATGAAATCACATTAATAATCTTATTTTTGTAAATGAATTCATTTTCAGGTGGTTGTTTTTGTGTTAGGGGTTAAGCAAAATAAGCTCTGTGGGTTACACAGCTGAATAACTTGTCTTGTTGGAGTTAAAACTTATTTACTGGTAAATAAGAGCACCAATAGAGCGCTATACATAAATACACGAGATTTTACTTACTTACTTACTTACCAAATTTATAAGTAGAAGCATAATAAACAGTATGTCGATGACTTGCATGGTCTTTGTGGCAAATTTGTATGGCAGAAACAAAGTGCTACCATCATCCCTTTGATTGTACAAGACCAGTGAATTGGATATTGAATGCTTTAAGAATGATGAATGACTTCATGAATATTAGAAGTTGACCATTAGCAAGAAATTTGCTAATATGATTCGGATTTTAGCCTTGGAATTTGAACCAATTTGAACTTTAGAATGGTTGTGTGATGCTTTTATATATTTACAATAAAAACTCATTAGTAGGATTACAGTTTTCTGTGGAAAATTTTTCAAATTCCGCAGACCAGTGTGCCTAATTTTGCGGCTCACCTTGGTGAAGTTTTCTAATTCCGTGGCTCACTGCGGCATCCAGTATGGTTAAGTAAATTGAGAACTTTTAGGATGATTTATTTATGAATGACTGAACAAGGTTTAGAATCTACCGTACGTAGTCTTCTCTTGCAGCAGATGCCGCTGTTTGATGCAGTTTTCAACCCGCTAGTGTGGTCTGCCATGTAGGCACAGCGTCTGCATTGACGTCATCTTTCTGCTTTGCTGCTTTTTCCGAATGTCGATTTGTAAATGATCTGCTATCAGCTGCCTGCAAAATGGTCAATGCTTATATTGCAAGTCTTACGCGTCAGCAGATCTCCGTTTACGGGAAACGTTTGAGAACCATCAAGAAAACCGCAATTGTTGAATGCTGGCTCATAATCGTTACTCAAGAGTTCTTGTACTGAGCTTAAATGCGACATGCAGGGTCGATGTTGGAAAATAAGATATGGATCCTGATGTTATCCACCATTTTGTAGATTTACCTATTCCAGCATATATCAATTTTTAAAGCCTGTTAATCAGACAAATGATGCAAAATCAACAAATAAATCAACAATTTCAATAATTGTTCAGTTAGCAAGAAGTGCATCACTAATTGCGTCCACATGGTCGCTGTATTAGAAACTGCAATTTTTAGCATATGCTCAGAATTCTGCAGCCCGTCGAAAACTGTAGTCCCTTTCCCTAATGCTGTGCTTGTCACAAATAAAGTTTCTCATTAGCACGAACTTCAGGAGACATAAAAAACGGATCCATGTTAGCCGAAAGTCTGTGTTAACTGAGTCTTAAGAAACCCATTGAGTCTAATCAGCCTGTGTTAACTGAGTCTTTAAAACCCTGTATTGAGTCTCTAATCAGTCTAAATAGCATGGTCTGTGGTAACTGAGGCTCATTTTATCGAGTCCGTGTTAATGAGGTTTTCAGTATATGCATTTTCATTTTCAATTTCCTTAGTGCATGGATATTCAAATGGCTGCCTGCATGCCAGATCCGGTCCACAAAGGGGTGTGAAATGGCCTGCAAAGATGCTGAAATGATAAATAACATTTTATCTAATACTTACTAAATATTTTTAATATCTTATTTTCAAATTACCAGCTTTCTATTGCCAGTACTTATGAACTAAGTTTTTGAAACTAAAATTTATACCAGTCATAAAAAAATTTGGCCTTTCATAGGAGACATCTGCAATGTTCCCTCTTTTTTCAGTGTTTGTGGAAAAGTATAGTGCTTGAGCGGCACATTTTCATGAAGTTTTTTCACTGATGTCATCCAGGACAACAATTAAATCAGTGTTATTTGAAACTCAAAGTTATGTTTATTTATGTACCCGCTTAATTACCAGTGAAAGTGTTATATACACTGTATTAGTATCACTTATAATACTGCTAGTCTGCAATATTAAAATACTTGTATTACTCTTAGCCAGCATTACAGACGTCACAGTCTGACGTAAACATGACCATCTTTTGAATGTCGATATTGTTCGTAGCATAGAGCTCTTTTATGGCTGCTGTGATTGCTGTGCTGTCGCATGTTGGCAACTGTAAATTTCCTATAAACACGACATGTTTGAGCTTGCGTATAACTTTTCTGTAGTGTGTGTGCTTCTATTGTTACATACTTCATCTGTTGCTTTTTCTTTTGGACAACAAACAGAGATGTAATGTAGTGATTGTTACAGGATAAGATATTTTTGATTTTGGCCATATTCAGTACAGAGTCATGAGCATTACGTCATGCACTAATGCTGAAATAAATGCAATTGGATCCTGTTTAGTTTTTCCAGTAACAATAATAGCTGGGTTTTGGGTGGTACAATTGTTTTTGTCCCCTTTTAGAACCATTGAGAACAGAAAATGTGTAGTACTGTTAGAAAGGTCACTAATGTTGATTACGAGAAGACTGCATTGCCTAACTGTACAGATGCACAGAATTCTGATTCTGATGCCTTAGAATGTTGCAAACAATTTGAGTATTGGAAGTTTTATATAATCAAACATGCATCCTAATTATTTGACACATTTTAATTTTCAAGATTAATTCATTTGGATGGGTGGGTGGTGCATGTAGGTGAGTTGGCTGTTGACACATCCAATCCTTGTGTGGGTTGTTTAATTGCAACATTGCAAGATAAAGTTATGTGAAGTGGGTGGGCCCGGACTTGAGGAAGTCATTGAAGCCCTGTAATGAAGCTTTAATTGCAGGTACATTGAATCTGAATTCCTTTATATACACAATAATCTAGGAATAAATTGCAAGAGAATCTTCAGAGAGAAAATTTGCTGTGTAGGTTGGTTGAAAGTAGTAACTGGTTATTTTATGATAAAACTGTAATTTTCTGTAGTCTGAATATTATTCCCATTTTGATGAAAATTTTTATTTAGTTCTTAGAAATAGTATGGTAAACATTACAAGTTTACAACCACTCAATTTGGTCAGTATTTTCCCCAGAAAATTGGAAGCTTCTGTTGCACTAGAATTGAAATACCTAGTTTCATCTAGTTTATCTAATCTCATTTTCAAATGATTTATCCGTGTACACACGCATGCGCGTGCACGCGCACACACGCACAATATGACTCTAGAATGGATGCATGTGTGTTGATTTTATATTTTTATGGACTTGGCTACAGTTAGTTTATAGCAGTTATTGATTATAATTATTTATTTATTTATTTATTTAATATTTATTGACGTGTTTGAGTGAGCAGTGTGTTTGTTGCCGTGTTGCTGCTAGCGATTATGTGGTTTGCTAGTGATCTTAATCTAAGGCCAATCAGAGATAATTGTGGCAGAGGCTTAATTTCCTAGAGTGTATGATTTGCTCAGGGCTACATTTTGACAACTCTGGTTCCAATATTGGACGTCATGCAGAGATATTTGTATCTTGTGCATTCTCCGCTATGGTGCATTTTGACTATTTTAATGTGCTGGATATAGATGTAGTTTTAAAAAAATCCCAAGTATAGTATTGCTGATATCCCTTTTATTGCAATTTTGGCTTTGACATAAGCCCAGTTCTCAAATAAATGCCCATGATACAAGACATATCCATTTTCTGAGTGAGGTTTGAACCCAGAACAACAGCTTGCAGTTAGTGAAGCTGGTGAAAAAAAATATCAGTAACCTGTTCTTCGGGTCAGTATTTCTAGAATTTATGTCATGGATATTTTTTAAATAATATTTTTTAAGTGTGACATTTGAGAATTCAAGAATTTTTTATTGGTCACTTTATATAAGCTTCTATAATCTATTTTGTGCTTTTTCTCAGGATAAGTTCAGATGGCTTTATTCACAACTGTATTTCCTGGTTCATAAATCAACATTTATCTGGAAATATACATGCGTGAAGTCTGTGTGCTGAGACATTGCACTCAGAATTTGTTTTGTAGAATCCGTGATTTGTACACAATATAAATTATATACTTGTTTCTTTTCTATCAGTTTGTTTGAATAATGAAAAGCAATATTTGGCAATGAAATTATTATAGGAGAAGTTGTACTGTAGTGTGTCGTGTTTTAAAACAGACTGAGGATTTGTTGTAAGGAGTGGTGGGCCCAGAATTTTTCTGCAAGTTTATTAGTTGGATGATGATGCCTATTGACATTTCTGCAGTTGTTGTGCAGTCCATTCTTGATGTACAGGTGATGAAATGAATGGATGATACCGGATGGATGCTTGCAAAAATTGAATTTCAGTCTGGGTCAGTTTGACTGTGACAAGGAAAGATAAAAATGTAGATTGCTTTGAAGCACTCACTGAAGTGAACCCAGTGACTTAATTGACTTGATTGTCAGAGAATCCTCATGTTTTGCTAACTGTTCAGTAATGTGGTTTGCTGCTGTTTATCTTTGCTTTCACCTTTCACCATTGTTGCTATTTTTCCAGATTGGTGGTCTGCTGTTTGCATGCGCTTTGTAGATAAGCTGTAGGAGTAGTCTTCGTCTTCAAAGCAATAGTGCTCTGAAGTTGTCTTACTATCTGACTGCTGAAGTTATTAAATGCTTAGTATCCAACTGTAGTTGATTTAACCAGCTGCTTGTTCGTAGTAGTACTTATTAATTAGGTTGATGGTATAAGTGACCACTTAGGTGTTAGTTCATCATCACAATATTATGCTTTTCTGGGAATATTTTTTCAAAGAAAGTTTTAGATGCACGGTTTTTGAAGACACTGCATTATCCATTTGCTGTCAAGCCTTAGTTTTGTTTGGTTTGTTGTCTGTTTTTGTGCAGTTCGTCTTCATGATACTGTTCAGGATGAAGGATTTCACTACCTTGTGTTTGACTTGTGAGTATAGTTGTGGTATGTGATTGTGTATAAAGAAACTTGACATTTTTCATGTTTGGTCTCAGTGGTTTTTATGAATTAAGAACTGCATTTCTAAGCAGGTTTATCCAGATTGAGAAATGGAGCTTTTACCTTTATAAAAATTGGACAATTGACCTCGGCTTTTCGGATTTGTGTAGTGACCAAGGTTCTTGAAAATTGATGCAATGCTCACTCTTGTTGGAAGCCTTCAGTTATGGAAAATTATCAATGCTGGTCTTATTTTGTCAACCTCTTGCTGCACCTAATTGTTTCCATGTCATTGGCTCTGATGCTATCCTTTGAGAATAAGATGCCAAATATTTTTAAATCTGCTGACTTACTTAAAATTTAAATTTTTTTTTGTTCCTCTATGATCAGAATTTGCTAAAGATTGACAATGTCTGAAAAACTATTCTGGTGCAGTGTTATGGCAGCCAACACAGTTCATCACAGTTCGAACTTTATGCTATGAATGGGTTGATGCATACATTTTATATGATCCAAGTAGAATTTTGATCTGGCCACAGTATTTTAGTCAGGTTCGGTCAGAATTCATGCTGTTTAGGGAAAAGGAACTTTCATTGTAGGGTTGCATTTGAATAGAGATTCTTTCCAGAAGTCTCTGAAATGACTTGAAAGCATGGGTAAAAGAATTGTACCAAGGGTTGTTACTGTGAGATGATAGAGATTGTGTGATTATGATGTTTATGCGCTCACGCACAGCAGACACGTGATTCCAGAAAGTCAGCAGCCAATGTCTACCTGTAGTGGTGTAACAGATTCATAATTTCCTAGAAGATGAAATAATACAATTGAACTGATTAGAATTCTAGTAATGGGATATGAAATTTTATTATGTGCTTTATTGTGAAATCTTGGACAGTTTAAGATTATATTCTGAATAAAAACAGTAATAATTAATTAGTGTGATTTTGTTGCAGTAATTTTTTATATATTACTTCACTCATTGTATTCAGATGGCATTTTATTTAGATGTATTCAACCTGTCTTTGGTCATTTGGACTAGAGAAGGTTGTTGACCTTTCTCTTTTATGGTGCATGGAATTATAGTAATCATCTGTCTCTAATTTCATAGAAAAGATTAATCAACAGCCCTATTTTCTATTACTCTGTAAATTATATGGAACTGTAAAGTAATTAAGTAAAAGCCAAACTGTAGAATTGCGTAAGTTTAAGCGTGAAACTATGTCAGAGTATTCTGTTCTTCTTTGTTTACCAGTACATGTTTACCAGGAAATTATGAATTTTTTAATTGTTTTCTTCAGAGTAACTGGAGGTGAATTGTTTGAAGATATTGTGGCACGTGAATTTTACAGTGAAGCCGATGCAAGGTGACTAGATGGATTTCTGCCTCATTTTTTACCCACATATTGCATTCATCATGCTTTGTGCTTGTTTTGTTCATGCACTCTTGCTATGCTCGTCATTATTCTTGTGCTGAATGTGACAGAATTAATTATCCAATTCAATATTAATGTTTATATATGCTGGGGCCTTATGAAATATTTAGAAATTTCA
>FXXH010130366.1:0-10178 GCA_900184025.1 Amynthas corticis | reverse complement strand
AGATTAGATTAGATTAGAATTTAGTCTAAATACTTTTCTAATTATTTATTAAAAGTTACCAACTACTGTAGTCACACCACTAATTAAATTGAATTAAACAGGACTTATGCCTACTAGCTTTTATTTTTGAAATTAGTGTGACTTTAGGTTTTATCATGTACTCAACTGTAGTGTGCTCACTACTTGAAAGACCCTAATAATATCTGTCTATTGCAGACAAATATCCGTGTGACGGTGTGAAAATTTTTTTTCTATGAATATAACACCTTGATACCGTCATCTGGACCAGTCAAGCGATTATTCAGCAGCAAAAAGAAATCAACTGTCAGATAAAACATTCGAAACCCTTTTGCCGTTAAAAGCCAACTTATCATTCTTCAACAAGTGAAAACTAGCATGCTAATACTGTACTAGCCGTCGTAATAGAAATAGATAAGCTCATTCTGCTGTTACCTATACTGTAGTGTTGACTGCTGAGTGTAGACACAAGACAAGCACTTTTTGTTACAATTATTTTTACACATATCTTATTAGGGGCCAACCATTTAGTACATATGCACGGAGGGAGGTCGAACTTTGGAAATTTTTCCTATGTATGCAATGTTAAAAAGGGAAGGGGGGTCGAAAATTTGCCGTATTTTGCGTACGTACTATATGGATGAACCCTTACACTTATTAAAGCACTTGGAATTAAAGACTCTTAAGCCCTTTACAGTTTACACTGATGTCAATTGTCATAGGGCCGTAAAAAGTATTGTGTATTTGAAATACATTTCTGAAAATGTATTATGTTGTACTCCTGTAAGCATTTGAAAGCAAGTATCTGAAATACAATTTTAAAATGTACAGTATTTTTTATTTGAAACACTTTTAAAAAGTATTTTATACAACACTGGTTGAACTACAACATGCCTTTCTTTAGTTCATGCATTCCTTCAAATTCAATGGCCTGCTGTACATTGCCAACATTATAAACCAGCACTGCTCTTGTGTGCAATTTTTTGTGCCATAAAGTACCAAGTCTGTCTTGCTGTTCCCTCACTGTGACTGATCTTTGAAACTGACCTTGCCCAGCTGACCACTACATTTTGGCTATAGCATAGCTATTTCAATGGTAGATTAATTTCCAAGACAGTAAGTAATGATGTTATCACAATGGGAATGTGACAGGAAGCATTCAGCTTTCTTCAGACAGTCTCGCAGAATGCGACCTTCAAATCTATTGGGTCTGAATGAGACAGATTGTCATATCATGGCAGTGATTCAATCCAAAAGTCTATTGCACACAAATGGCCAAACCAAATCAATTGATGAAAGAGCCAAAGATTAAATAGCTTTTAATAGGAGATTGAATTTTGGTGGGGTTTCACCTAAGGTACCATCAGTCATTACAATTCCTAAAGCAGATGTTGAACAACAAATCATGTTGGACAGACACAGTAACAGATCCGTGTCCCTCCCAACTTGACTGACATATCAAAAAGTGAAGCATAGGTTATCATATTTCAGCCTTAGGACAAGCGGATCTATGTTACATAAATCTATGTTACATAAATCTATGTTACATAAATCGATATTACATGATAAGCAAACAGATAGATATTTAGGCTTGCAGATTATATCTCGGATATAATGGATTGATGCCCATGCCAATCTTCAAAATTAACAATCGTATAAGATATTATGTAATACAATCAATTAAGTTTGTTAATTATCCTAATATGAAAAAGTCACTTTAAAATCATTTCTGACATCTAAAGAATATCCGTTTTCTAAGAGTAGCCATAGGCATTGGACTCTGCTTGTAGGTTCCATCCTGCATTGCAGCAATAGCTCGGCTCACTTCTTCGTTAACTTTTATAAGAATGCTGAGCAAATCGTATCTGGAAGTTGGAACATAAATAAAAGATTTAACTAAATTTTACACAAGTCAAATGGAAAATACTAAAAATGATAATGTCTGTAAATTTCTTAAAATTCAGACTTCACATTATCAGCTGCTAAAGACCACAATATAGCACACAAATTTAAAAAGACTGATGAAACATAAGTCTATTTTGCAGAATGAAACAATTCCAAGCAAAAATGACAAGCAAGCCTTGCCAGCAGATGTAAAGTATTACAGATGAATTATTTGTAATAAGCAATAATAAACTGAATTCACCACAGATACCTCTTGCTTGTCACAAAACTAATTGCTCCCAATCAAATTACAAGTACATAACATAGAATATACATTATATAATTTTGGTTGAATGAAATCCTGCTTAAGCATGAGATATAATGTGGATACAATTTTACACATAATTTGGTTGAATGAAATCCTGCCTAGGGGCCATTCATATAGTATGTACGCACTGAGGGAGTAGGGAGGGGTTGTATTTTGGAGATTTTGCCTAGATGTATGCTATGTGCAACAGGAAATATGCATTTTCTTGCATACGTACTATATGAATGAGCCCTTAAGCATGAGATATAATTTGGATAAAATTTTTCGCTGCCCCAGTCACTTAATTATTTATGCACACCAACTAAATGGCATTCAACAAGTCTAAGTGAGCATTCCGTTATCAGAAAAATTACCTGAAATTTCATAAACAATTCTAACTCAAATGTTTCATTTGAAAACAATGAGACTGTTATTACTTCTGCTTTCAGAAACAATAAAATGCAACTTATGCAAGATTTACAATTCACACCAATTATGCCCAAACTTACCTTTCAACATATTTGTCAAGCATTCGCACCAAGGTGTTAATGTACCAGGACCCCTGTGACTTGCTTCTAAATGATACATAACCAGGAACTGTGGCATAACCAATTAGAAAGTCAGCTTCATTTGGTATTGTTTCCCCAAGATTGACTTCATCAGAAACGCGTTCTGCTGCTATCGATTCTGGACCGTCGGTTGAAATTGCAAAACCTAAAAATATAACATTTAAAATAAAGCATTTCAAAATCTAAATTACATACAAAATTGAAGCAATGAGTACGTGGGATCTCATTACCATCCTTCATAATAGGTTCTGCAGTAACTTTTGCCAGATGGCCCTTCGACTCTGAACAATCACAATCCATGAATTACAGAGTGAAGAAGCTGGCATACTGTGCTAAGCTTTAGAAGAGTGCTATATGCCTTTAAAAGCTACTTTTTAAATACCTGCTGGCCACAATATTTTTCAAGACTTGTACTTTTCTAAAGCAATTTTCTGCAAATACTTGAAAAGTTACTCTTCCAAATTGAGGTTTCAGCCAATATATTGTATCATGCACAATAAATAAATGCAATGTCCTGTTTCTAATGCATATTCACTTCTCAACTTCTGTATAATTAGGTAGACAGCATAAAGTGGAAGTATTTTTCTTTCTGACAAGCTGGCCTGCAACAGCTGATCAGCTCTCTCTTTCTCTTAAAATAAATGTCAAAGTGACAATGAACTAACCAGGCTGCTTATCTTTTCCTTGACATGCCTGAATGAAAAATAGCTTTGGCTTTCCAAGCAGCGATGGACAGCTAGCTCCTTTATAAAAATTCATCAGGTTTTTAATTTCGACTGTTCTTCCATCAACTCCATAAATAGATCCAAGAACACCATGAGAGAGGATACAGCATACAAAACAGTCGTATGAGCTGTGATCAATTTTGAAAGCCATTTCTGCCATTTTATTTGAGATATCTTCTGCTGTTAGGTTTGGGCGAACAATGACCTTGAAATTCAGTTTGTGATGAAATAAATATTCCAGCATTTCTGTTCCAAATACAAGTGAACAAGGATAAAGAATAATGCCATAAAAAAATAAAATTTACAACAAGCATACTTGACTGTAAACTAATAAATATAAAACATTGTCACAAAAGCTGGAAAATGAATATTAATAAATTTAAATCTACAAATACTCCAAAAATTTCTCGTTAGTTTAATAACTACTAACAGAATTGAGTTTTCAGCTAATTTCCATGATAATATAGTAAATATATTTGACATTTAACTAGTCAAAGAAGTAATTTGAAGCCAAAGCAAAGGCTAACTTATACACATTGAATTTAAAAGCTAATCAACTGCATATTAACACGATAATGATTAATATCTTTTCTACTTATTACAACTATTATCACTTAGGGTTCATCCATATAGTACATACGCAAAAAGCTGCGAATAACTGCAAATTGACCCTCCATCCCCCCTTTCAACATTGCGTACATAGGAAAAATCTCCAAAATCCGACTCCCCTCCCCCCTCAGTGCGTATGTACTATATGGATGGGCCCTTATGTTCATTTACTGACATTTTTTGCTCAATATCTGACAAAAACTTCCTTTTATACTTCACCAATTCCCACTTAGATCTTGATTACAAGAACAATGAATATTATCCTATGTACTGGTAAAACTTAGCATAACAGAGGCTTATAAAATTGCAAAAAAACAATAAATTCTGACCAGCATCCTTTTGTGTTCCCTCACGATTTGGCATCGCACGACTTGTCTGATCACCAGGCACATTGCTGAACACTTCATTATTGATGATTAAACAATAGCCTAAAAATCAAATGAAATTCCCACTTTAAGATACAGCTACTGGTTCTAATGACAAATATTAAGGCATATAATTATCCCAAGTTACTAATTTAAGAACAGGATTTGCCTAGACAATAAGAAAGTTCAGTCCACATCACCAGTTTTACTTTCCTTTGATTATATATGATTATTGAGAGTAAGTATCTTCCATATCTGACTTCCTCAAGGTTTGCCTGAACTTAAGCAGAACTATCCCACAAAAACAATCTTTTTTCAATGCTGACCATCTGAATTTTTCATCACCTCTTTGTCTTACCACAAAATGGCATTTTCACCTCACAATTCAGTTCTACTATAGCAAATGTAATTAATAAATAATCACTCATTCGGAAGTTTCAATGAAAATATTATATTAACACTAATAAGACAGTCAGTTTGAGTGACAAAAAACAAATATGCCAAAACTGATAGGAACCTCTTGGTGATCTAGTCATAGGATAACAAGGCA
Source organism: Amynthas corticis (assembly GCA_900184025.1). Lineage (NCBI taxonomy): Eukaryota > Metazoa > Annelida > Clitellata > Crassiclitellata > Megascolecidae > Amynthas > Amynthas corticis. The sequence continues at coordinate 5,151 of FXXH010130366.1, read as the reverse complement.
AGTCAAGGCGATCGTCCTCCATGAGCGCAACAATGTTCGACCTACGACCGGTGGCGTTATTGTCTTCACAACTTTGGATCTCTCGACGGAGGCCAAAATCATTACATTGTGCAGCGGTTTTTCTTCTGTTAACAGGGTCTCTTTCCACTAATCAATATAAAATCCATCCAAATGTTAACAAACAAGGATTATTTCAGCTAAATCACATGTCGATTTAAGCAGCAGTGTAAATTTAATGTTTGCTGCCATTATAACCAGGCCCGTCTTATAATGTTAAAAATCGGGTACTGTGCCCGGGGCCCTGCGTCTTCTAAGGGGCCCCGCGGTCATCTAAGGCGGTCCGCGCGCACTCCGTGGTATAATATTTGTATGGAAATCGGGCACCAATGTGACTGACAAGCAAGAAAAAAGGTCGCTAACTATTTTTCATGGGAAAAAAGAGACTGAGAAATAAGTGATGACCTTTTTTACTCATCCGGAATTTTTTTCAAGAAGAAGGGCCCCGCAGGTCGTCAGGTGCCCGGGGCCCTGCGCTGGTTTAAGACGGTACTGATTACAACAAATAAGTCACATCATTTTCACCTGCTAAATAATTCAAGTTGACTCTTAAACAGCATTTCACAGGCTGCTCATTTCAAAATTAAACTTATTTTTAAAGCTAAATTTATTCAATAGAAAAACAACGCAATGAAGTGACACAAATGCACATACACGATAAACACACATGGCTAAACTGACATTTGGCTCAGGATGAGCAATGAGCGTCACTATACAAGTTAAATTTATTTCCTTAAAGCACTCAATTTCAAAATTACAGCAAATGAAATGAAGATTAAGGCATTCTTTATTTCTCTATTCCATCACTTACCTCTAATCCTGGAAGAATCCCTCAATGAAACGTTTAGAGTGGAATCAAATTTTTCATTAAAGTAAATGGTTTTATCATCTTCGGTGCTTTGATGAAGTTTTGTTCTTTCTTTATCATAAAAAAAACAGCAAATCACTTTTCAGTATGTGCAGCTACCCACATGCAAATCATTGTCTTTCTCTGCAGCTATAATTTATTCAAATATCAACAGTTGGGCACTAGGAATACACTAGGTCCAAACATAGATTATGCTTGTTAACCTAAATGTCATGCTTCGTGACCTATAATACAATTTCCTCTGCCTATATTTATAATAACATTTGACTGTATTAGACCTAGAACCAAATTTCAATCCATTGGACCAGGATCAAAGTCCAAAAAGCATTCATAGAGCAAAAGTGTATGCAAATAAAATCAATTAATTATTTACTATATTTGATAGTTTTGGTGCTAAATTAGCAACTTCAAAGCATCCCTCTCGAGCAAACCACAAACAAAATTAAACCAGAGTGCCAATATTTTAAACATTATTATTATTACTACTACCACTATACTTATGAAACTTATGATTAATGGGGTAAATTGTCTAAAATGGACTGTGTGACCAAAGCATAGTAAATGTCAGTAATACAACCACTGTTGATAACTTATACAAAATAAATAAGTAAGTTTAAAACATCATATCAATGCTTGGAGTGACGGTAACGGCTTAACAAATGTCGCTAAACTATCCCAGATACGTGATATTACAAATATTGCAAACTAAACAGTCAAACTAATAAAAGTGGTTATGAAATTCATTGAAAGATCTGGTGAAGCAACTAAATGGAAGAGATTAAAAATATCTGAAATGTCATATTTCATGCATTAGTGCTTTTATGCAATCTAATAAAAATATAACCATCCAGGATTCAATCCCATATTTACCACAATACTTTTGCGTCATTTGCACCAAATCATTTCTATTAATTGACTTCATCATCCCAGTAATACTGCTTGGGCCACTTTTTAATGAAACACAATGCCTTTCAAGGGCCAAGAAAAGCTCCTCCGGTGTTTTGATGATCTCTCTTTTCGATCTTGGAAGCTCTGCTCCATATATGAAGATAAGCATTTTTGTCTCATCTGATGTCAGCTGCTCACTCACTTTAAACAGTAGTACTCTAAAAATAACAGCTTTATGTTAATGCAGCATTGTTATTGTGTCAGCAGTTAAACAGTTTAGTTAAGACATTTATTTACTTGGAAGTCAGTGAGTAAGTTCTATATCAACCGTACAATTTCAAAAAGACTTAACTAACATTTTGGACACGAGAAAATTTTTCAGCCATATTCACAAGCATTTAGTAATAATTAAAGATCATAAAAAAGTAGGGCTGGGCAACGATTAATTTTTTAAAACACGATTAATCACACGATTAATTGCGATTAATCGCATTTTCCTTGAACAACGTCATTTGCAATAGTAAGTGTATGAAATGTATACGAAGCCACTGTTGCAGCGTCTTTAAAAACAAACTGTCTGCTTAACAGTGACCGTTTACACTTAGACGTCTTCCGCCATACTTCGCTCTCTCTGATTTTCTCATCTTTATTCTCAAATATTTTATTCATCAGCAATTTTATAATATTGTGAACTGCAAAAAATGGTCAACTGTAAGCAAAAGCTTTTGACATCATAAGTTTTCGAGCTCAGGTTCTCTTACAGAAATATTATGCGATTAATTTTTAATCGCGATTAATCTTTTAAATCGCGATTAATGGATTAACGTGTTAATCGCACGATTAATTGCGATTAAAGCACAGCCCTATAAAAAAGATCATCAGAGAAATTAAATAAGTAACCTGAAAGGATCAAGTATTGGGCTGTCAGCAATAATTCCTGCGATCATTTCTTTTGTAAGATTCAGTGTTTTTAGCTGATCTGATCTCCCTATATGATACAACATCTCTGCAATCATCATGATATTGTTGGGCTCTCCGATTTTGCCCAACTTTTCAAGTTCTTGGAACAATTCAAGCACATTTTGGAATTGTTCCATTTTTGCATCTGAAACGATGCCACTACAAAGAAACTTCATAGCCTGAAATTCGGAATTCCGAAGCTGATTATAAATGGCCAATAAAGACGACTTGTAGTCAAAGCAAGCGCCGTCAACTTCAACCCGTGTAAACATTTTCCATAGGTTCCTTGAGCCTGAAGAAATTAAAACAAAGCAAAGTAAACATAAGTTTTCAAACCAATATGCTTACTGGTAAAGGAGTTCCAACATATAACACATCAACATCTAACTAGACATTGTTGATCAAGAAATCAATAATAGTTTGGCTCTAAGTGTTATAAGTATCTTATTACGATAAAAAGAATCTAAAGATCCATGTCCAGTTGAAACTCATAATTATGACGATGATGATTAAGATGGCTGTGGCAATGATGATGATAACTTGATAAGCACTGCTTTTAATACTATGCATTTTTCTACTATGAGCAACAGTTCACTATGACATCAACTGCTTCAGTATCAGCCAGCTGATTCAATTTCAGGCCTGAATTACAATGAGTAATCTGAGATAATCATATATTGGGCACTACAATGTCCACCTGCACACAGTAGACAATATGTCCAACAAGTCAACATCAATAAGCTGTGCAATATTAAAAACTAAAATAAAATATTTTAAGTTTAAATCGATATCCATAGATATTCGCTGGTATGAAAAACAAATGCTTCCAATAGGAAGAATACTAAAGTGGCAATCCATACCACTTTAAGAATTCCACTCATTCACTCAACGCCAAGAACTCATTATTCAAAAATCCACAAAAACAGTCCTTTATCGTTATCAAAACGTCAAATTTGCTAAACATACTTAATGGTTTACATAGCTCATTNCACTCATTCACTCAACGCCAAGAACTCATTATTCAAAAATCCACAAAAACAGTCCTTTATCATTATCAAAACGTCAAATTTGCTAAACATACTTAATGGTTTACATAGCTCATTTTCATTTGTATGAAATATCCGACATTCTTATACTTAATGTACTAAATAAAAAGTGACTGTACAGCATTATCCGTATTTATCGTTCCATTGAAGATTCATTCAGTATTCTATTTACTGACTAGTTAATCCGTTGATTAAATTAAATTAGTTCAACAAAAAACCTTAAATTTGTTTTATTCATATTTATATCACTATTTACATTCATATAACTGCTAATTTAATTCAATAATAATAAACTGAAATTTGCTTTAATCCAATTTGCTGACCCTACAGAGCCTACTCACTATAAGCCTCGTTCCCCTGTACAGTTTCAATCATATTGATATCGTCGATCGTCGCATTTGCTCTGTATTAAGAACAGGACGTTGAACTTACACTGGACCGCGACAGCCTAGTAATCCATTTAAATTTCCATCGAGGCAGAATATATCATCGAAACAATGACTCGATAAATTACTCGCGTATTTACCATCGACCGATCGCCTCCTCGGCCTCAAATTCGCCCTCAATAGGCTCTGGCCCATAGACTTTATTGCTCTGGCCCATATGCTCTGGCCTCACTCCGGAAGTAGCGCCGGGCGTTTCTCGCGGTTTCGCTTTCGAACAATCGTTAGTAGGTAAGTACGTAAGTAAAAGTAAAAACTTTTACTTTCTACATTGCTCTACATTGAGTTTCTGCGCACTGCACCGGCTTATTCACGAAAGCTCAATCCGTATACTCTGTCTGTCAAGGTTGTACAGTAGATCTAGGTAGGCAGTCGCAGGAAAGTATTTCTATGGATGATGATTATGATGATGATGATGACGACGACGACGACGANCATCATCATCATCATCATCATCATCATCATCATCATCATCATCATCGTCATCATCATCAATTTATTATTAGCCTGAAATTGAGTCAGCAGATTACATACTTCAGGCATGAAATTGAGTCAGCTGCAGGCTGCAGAGGGATGTCCATTAAATACGTCATCAAAATAGGGAGAGGGTCTGAAAAAGTTAGACTGTTGTTGCCAGGGGTGGGGTCAAGAGAAAGTTGTCGTCAACAATTTGCTTTTTTATAAATAATCAAAAAAGTAGAAAATTTCATGGAATATTATACTATAATATTTTTTATTACAACGGAAAATTTAAAACCTGACAAGCAAAAAAGTCACCATTAGGGCCTACTGTACATTTTGACACTTAATAAGCAAAAAAAGGCAATGACCACAAATATAGGCTATAGAAATGTCGTCTATTTACTTAAAAATAATAACCTTCTAAACT
>FXXH010125721.1:0-10307 GCA_900184025.1 Amynthas corticis | reverse complement strand
TTCACACAGGCAGTAATGCCTCCTAAGCCACTTTAAATCATGCTAAGCTAAGCTAATGATGATCATTAAGAACACAAATGCCATGAGGCGGCTGTTTACCACATAGCTGTTGCCGCATTCTATGTATTCACTAGGAACCTTATCATACTATGGTATCACTATTGCCTTATTAGTTGGGCTGTCAAATTATTGAAATTAACATGTTATCTAACGTGTTAACCCCTTTACCAGGCATTTATTTGTAATTTAATGTAAAACGGACGAACATATGAGTCATGGCCGGTAAAGGGGTTAAGGTATTAATCACGATTAAAAATATTAACGCTGTTAAAATTTGCCTTATAAAATAACAGAATGATCAAATTTTCAACTAATTGAAATTGCTCCATTGGTTTTGCTGTTGTATGAACACTGTTGCAAAATTGACGTTGATAAAACGGTTAATAATGTTAAAAAATTGATGTTTGAGCATTTACGTTATTGTTCAACAATTGAATACTTACCCGGTACTTTCGGTTTGTGACATACCAAACGTCTCTAAATCGAGACCGTACATTTGAAATAATTTATGGTGTTGTGTCATTTAAACTCATTTTGTTGACTGTCTTGAACTAGTAAATTAATTTATAAATGAAAATAAATCGACAGTAACGCTTTTGTTTTGTGAAGTTTGCTATCTTTATTAATTCGTGATCTTAATTTAGTAGCCAGTTACTATAGTATTGCGATTGCGGCTGCGAAATGTCTGAGTCAGTACTTCTAAAATCAGTATGTGTAAATGCGTGTACATTCATGCAAATAATTAACCTTGCATCATGATAAGTAACACAGGTCTGCTATTTCAATGTGTATTTGAACTGTTCTGATTACAGATTACTTTACGACTGCATGCTTTGGGACATGGCATTAGCCAAGGCTACCATAACTGGCGGCCTCCTGCCTCCGCTTGCATCCGGGCATGACAGACTTGAGTGCGGCAACAGTAGATCTAGTCCCTCAAGGCAGGAAGAGAGCATGACGACCTACAGTGCGAGTTCAGTCATGCCTAGTGACAAGCAGAGTGACATTATAAAGGATGTCTGTGTGGAAGATGTTGCTGGTCCAGAGTCACGGAATGGTGAGATGGTTCACTATCCTGTCTTGACAACAGGTGAATCTAAGTGGCAATTTCTTTTCTGAGTAGCGACTTATATTTTATTGTGTACATTGAACTTGCATACCCTTTTCTTGTAAATGATAGAGTGAGTGTGTGAGTGTGTGAGTGAGTGAGTAAATGAATGAGTGAGTAAATGAATGAGTGTGTGAGTGAATTACTGAGTGAATGAATGAGTGAGTAACTGAATGAGTGAGTGAGTAACTGAATGAGTGAGTGAGTAACTGAATGAGTGAGTGAATGAATGAATGAATGAGTGTGTGAGTGAATTACTGAGTGAATGAATGAGTGTGAATGAGTGAGTGAGTGAGTAACTGAATGAGTGAGTGAATGAATGAGTGAGTGAATGAATGAATGAATTAAGTGCTTTTTTTCCGAAGAGCCTTTCAAAGACCTCTGTGTTATTTTAACCACTGGATAAATATATTACAGGCGGCGCTGGTGTTGATGTTTCCAAATTGTCAGCCACATCGACTGGGGGCAGGCTCCCCTCAGGAACAGAGACCCCTCGTAGCAATGATTCTGATTTTCTTCCTACAGTGCAGGTAAAAAGTTCTGGTAGATTGATTTTATTTTCTTGCATCTTGTTATAAACTCAGGTTCTGTCTCTGTAACATTATGTTGTGCACATTGGTTCATGCTCCTCTGGTTGTCAACAAAGGTCGCTTGTGAAATTGACCACTCTCTTTGTCTCCATCTCTCTGTGCCTGTCTGTCTGTTTTCCTGTCTGTCTGTCTGTGTCTGACTGTTTGTCTGGCGCTACACGATGAGGGTTCATCCATATAGTACGTACGCAAAAAAACGGCAAATGTTTGACCCCCTCCCCCTTTAACATTGCGTACATAGGAAAAATCTCCAAAATCCGACCTCCTCAGTGCGAACGCACTATATGGATGGGCCCTGATCCATCATCTTCTCCTTCCCCTCCGCCATCAATATGTCTGATTGGTCAAAAGATTCTTGCCACAGATCCTCTAGAGGAAAATAATTCATCCACTGTGTTTATCGGTCAATCATCTTTGAATATTCCGCTGACTCAGCAGGTTTGAAAAAAAGGTTTTACCACGCCAGGGAATTACAAGAATTGTTATCTAATAGTGCAGATAAGTGACCCTTAGCCTCTTAACTGGGTTTTAAAATTTGTTTTGACGTTCCTTTGCTGGGCTTTAAATTTTGGATGAAGCGTTATGTCAGTACGGGAAACTTAAAATTTTCCAGTCTACAATTTCTCAGGTTATATAAGAGCTAAGAAGATAAGGTTTACACCGATGTTTAGCATTTTTATTCTTTTGAACCGTCCGTTCAAAATTTTAAAAATGGGGTAGGTCTACTCAACGGCCGAAAATACTATCCCCCCTCAAAAAAATGTTCAACGCACATAGCTAAAATTGTTGTGTTGTAACCCCACTTTGGTGAGCGACAAAGTCGTAGGGCAATGTCAGAGGAACAAAATAAATCAAAGATTATGAAAATCGATATAGATTTAGTAGAATGGGTTAATAGACACTTAACGCTTTGAAACCGAAGACCCCTTCACATTTGTTTTGGTATTTCAGGCAAAATCTACTGTTGGGTTGAACCAGGGTCAACTTGGTACCCGTGTTTTGGGGTCCACTAATGGGATGCTGTTGCGACCAAGAGTTTCGCAGGACTTGATGGGGCCTAGCCTAGAAGACTTCATCATCAGGACCCTCAACAGGAACAAGTCAGACCGAGCGGCCATGTTGCATATTGAGTCTGATATGACGGCTTTCATAAATGACCCGGGGTAAGAAATCTATGAAGAAAATGTGTTACATCATCTGTGTTATATATCTGTATGGAGTATATATGTGATATCATATGTGTTGTATATCTTTGCAGTAAAAGTTTTACGTAGGGCATAACCGAAACTCGGCTCGGACATTCGGACTCGGCCGAGTATCCGAAATTCCTGAATACTCGGAAGTTATTTGACTCGGCAAAAAATATGCACCCGAATCCGAGTAGTTAGAAAAAATTCTGTAACTAGCAAAAAAAGTCTATTTTCACCCTTTCGACTCAATTCTCATTGGTGGTGTTCGTTTTATATTTGCGTATAGCACTTTTCCGTTAGTCAAAATCGTAATTTAGCGCTATTTCAATTTTAGTAATTTTAGCGACCTTCCGTTGGTGAATATGTTATTTAGCGCTATTTCATTTTAGAATTCTAGTAATTTTAGCGACCTTTCGTTAGAGAATTTGTTATTTAGCGCTATTTACTTACCGAATTCTAGTAATTTTAGCGCCATTTAGTTAGCAAATGTAATTTAGCGCTATTTCATTACCGAATTCTAGTAATTTTAGCGCTCTTTTGTTAGCGAATTTGTTATTTTAGCTCTATTTTGTCACCGAATTTTAGTTACTTAGTGCTCTTTCGCTACTCGGTTCGGATTCGGCAAATTGTGCGTCTAAAAAGTCGGACTCGGTACTCGGTTGAAATCTTCCACTCGGTTATACCCTAGTTTTACGTCACTTGTGTTATATTTCTATGGAGAATATATGTGATGTCATCTGCTTTATATCTATGGAGTAGATAATTATGTCATCTGTGCTAGATATCTATGGAGAGAAACATGTGATATCATCTGGCTTATATATCTATGGAGCAAATGTTTTACATCATCTGTGTTATGTATCTGTTGAGAATATATGTGATGTCATCCATGCAGAATATTAATATGGAAAGAAATAAGTGTTATGTATCTATGGAGGAAATACATGAGCGGGTGTTTAATTTAGAATTGGGGTTAGTTTTGGAGTTAGGGTTAAAGTCAGAGTTTTGGTTGGAGTTGGGGTTTACAGTTATGGGTAGTTTTAGGGGTTTTGGTTATGGTTAGAGTTAGGGTTTGGGTTATTGCGTTAAAGTTAGTTTTGAGGTTTAGGATTATTCAGTAGCGTAGCGAGGGTGTAGGGGGCGAACCACCCCGGCGGCACTTTGTTGAGGGGCGACATTTTTGGGTAAATGTATGTAACATCGAGCTTAAAAGAAAATATTATTAGAAAAATGGTAAAAAGAATTTAAAAATATAGCTGACAAGCAAAAAAAAGGTCGTCAACTGTTTTTTTTTCGGCAAAAAAGAGACCGAAAATAGCTGGCGACTTTTTGTTGTTTTTTTTGCTTGTCAGAAAATTTTTTGAGAAAAGGGCAGCATTTCTCAGAAAGTTTAGTAAAATCTTTACCTCGAGGGCGGCATTTTAAAGAAATTTTTGAACAATTATTGGACGAGGGCGGCACTTTCCTGAAATATTTTTTTACAAGGGCGGCATTTTTTTTATTCTCGCTACAGGCGGCACTGGGGTTATTATAAGAGTTAGGGTTTAGGTTAAGTTACATTTTTTGTTTGTTGGTGAAGCAGAGAGATGTGGAAATTTCCTCCAATGACATCATATCACCGGATGCTGGTGCACAGAGTGGCCGCGCTTTTCAGCCTCGAGCATAATGTTGACGATCATGGAAAATGCGTTGTTATAAGCCGCCAACAAAACACGCGGATGTAAGAACAAAATTTCGTGATTATTTCCCTCGAGTTTTTGGGAATGAAAACCTATTTTCCTTTTCAAAAAGCTAGAAATTATTTTATCATTTTTGAATCATTGATAAGGACTGCATAATTATTTTTTCCTTTTGATTACTTAAATTGGAAAAAAGCTGATTTTCCCCTTTGTTTTCTTTATTTGTGTTTATCCTTTTATCATGTTGGGATATTTTAATTTTTTTTTGGTTTCAGACCTGATTTTAAGTTTCGGGATCACTTATCTAATGACTTTATCCTGGATGAACGACCAAAGAAGTCAATGCTTAAAAGGGATCGAGACTACACAAGTTTGGATGAGGTAGGTTGGTTAACCCAGATGTTTGTATTTTGCACTTAATAAATATTATAGCAGAGCTAACCTTTCTGTATTTGCCCAAATATATTTAATAAGTGACAGTATTTGGTACTTTGCTCATTTTGTGAAATAGGTCATGTCACAGCGCCACCTGGGACATAGAAATGGCAACTGAAATATGTCATATCGCAGCGCCATCTGGGTGCTACAGATGTCAAATTAGAGATCAATACAAATTCTAATTTAAGCTGTGTTTGATAGGAACTTTTACCAAAAATTTTGATCCCCATACTTTTGTTGTATTAGATTGCATAGATATATAGGGCTGTGCTTTAATCGCGATTAAAAAATTAATCACGATTAAAAAATTAATCGCATCATATTTCTCTAAGGGAATCTGAGCTCGAAAAGTTATGACGTCACGAGTTTTTGCTTATAGTATCTGTCATGGATGTTGCTTGTGCTACATAATTTGTGAGAAAATCAAAGATAGTGAAGTATAACGGAAGACATCTAAGTGTAAACGGTCATTATTAAACGTTTTTAAAGACGCTGTTTGTGTACATCATGATTGCAAATGATGTTGTTGAATGGAAATGCGATTAATCGCGATTACTAATTTTAATCGCACGATTAATAGCGATTAAAAAATTAATCGTTGCCCAGCCCTAATAGATATCTAAAAAGTTTGAACCTATTTTTTTCATAGCAGTAATGGGTGATTTCAAACTACCTTTTGCAGACACCAGGGTGGCTGGCTTTAGCTAAGTCATCACCCATTTCAAGCTTCTAGCTTGTTAGGGGACACAGCATCATGTATTGTTACTGTTAAATATATTTGATTGAATTTACAACCCATTGCTTGGAATATTGTCACAATGCCAGTGGCGTAACGTGCGGGGGCACTTTTGTGACTGCCCCAGGCCCCGCATGGGGCCCCGATTGGGGTTAAGAAATGCAAAAAAGGTCGTTGTGGGGAAAAAGCCAGAAAAAGGTGGGCCTTGGCGAAGAGAGAGGGGGCCCCGACGACCTAGGGGACCCCCAATTGATGTGGGTGACGTTTTTTTGCTTGTCAGCCCAATTTGAAGGCAAAAAGTACATGTAAGTTGATGCTGATGACCTTTTTTTGCTTGTCACAATCGAATGCATGGACAAAAATTTAGGGGCCCTTAAATAAAAATTGCCCTCGGGCCCCCAAAACTCACGCTATGCCACTGCACAATGGATGTTTTCTTACATTACAGAGTCTTGGATTCAACAAGATTACGCTGGATGAGCATAGATGTAAATCATTTGAGGAGAGAACAGAAGAATACAATGAGGCAAGAATCTCACTAAGTTATATTTATTAGCAGGATTGTTATTTATTATGTGTTTAAGTTATGGTTAATTTCGAAATATTTTTCCTTAGCCCTATTGCTACCGACGAATGTATGGTGTATATGATATATATGACGTGTGATGCTCGTCAACATGGTACTTATGGGTTTAAAGCTCATAAGATCGTTTTTTTAGCAATTTAAAAAATTATTTTGGTTTTAATTGATTTATTTTAGTGTTGTGCCTTATCATTTACTAATTTTATTGTTGGATTTCTGTTTTAGAATCAAAATGATAGCAAAGAAACGTAAGTGGTGAACTAATGTGAATTTAATTTCAATATATGAAATATGTTTTCACGTAACTTGCTGCAACTGGTGTTATCGTTATCATGTCTGTTATGCTAAATTTCTGCACAGTTGTGGCACAAGAAATGGCCCCCACAGTTTGGCCCCAAGGTTGGGCACCATTGGGGCCATACTGTGGGCCCCATGAATGAGTCCCACAGTATGGCCCCAATCTTCAGCTATCATTGATTGTGAACTTTGTGAACATGACATTCTATTCTTATGTTGACATTCATGTTGCAAAATATTTATTTTTTTAAAAATTCTTTAGGGGTAAGGGTGATGATGCATCCTGCACAGATTCTTTCAGAAACGGGGAGCGTGGTTCGGGCGACCTTCCCGGAAACCTTGATCCAGATGGTTGCACCTCTGATTCAGCACAGCCCCAAGTTGGTGCCAGTTTGCACAATGCAACAATACTCTTGTGTGATGATACTCAGAGAGGTGCTCAAAGTGATACTCAACTTTCAAACCCAGGTGAGAAATGGTAGCATTATGATGTTGAGGAAATGTTGTTGTTTTGCATATATTGTAATGTTCCCACTGTGATTGTATCACCCTACGTACTCTTTGACTGTAACTTGTTATTCACGTCTCTTTCTAGCATCATACACGCAAATACTAGAATTTTTCGGTTATGCGTTGCTGCCATATGGAAGTGGCGTTCGGAGTTACAAAATGAGGCCCTGGAAATTGTATACCTCAGAGGCCCTGAATATTGTAAAGGGTTGGCACACTGGCTACAAAATGGAGCCCTGAAAGTTTACCATGCCGCTCTATGGCCTGTGCACCCATAGTATTGTCTATCTTGACTTGCATGAACAAACTATTGATCTAAATGGACTTAGTGGGTTTTGCACAGCAGTATATAATTTTAATTTTGGTTTATTTACTTATTTACAGGTCTAGATGAATCATTATCATTGTTACCTTTAATAACTTGTTTACACGTTTTGGTAAAAAACCATGTTGTTACGAGTGTTACCGTAGTTTGTTTACAAAGAGTGTACGGTACTTGCATTGTAAGAAAGTGTTTTGGATTGCTTAGTGCCTTTTATGCCAAATCCTAACAATGTCTTCTTTACTTCAGATGCAGTCACATGTGCAACACCTGTTTCTGTGACCACCTTGCCTGCTAAGACATCTCCAATACCTGATTATGAAGCAGGTAAACCAGATATGACCTAGAAAAGTTATGTAGGTCATGTCAGGGATCAGAAATCATGCAATTTCTGTTTGACATTATATGACATCGTTTCTTTCCAACTCAAATCAACTCATAATTTATCAAACTCATTTACAATACAATTAACCAATTTAACTCGTGTACAATTATACAAAACAGCTGAGTATATCAATAAACTAAAAAACTTGTAATGCAACTAAATTGAACAAGCAGAAAAAATCTTACTAATAAGAAAAAGACAAACTTATCTATAGTTGTTTAAAGATAGATAGATAGATTTACATTTAGAGTTACATAATTATACATTAAGGTACACAGATGAATAACTGGTACAAATTGACAATTCAGAATGACAAAAAGTGAAAAGGTAGCACCAGGGTTCATTTTATAAATCGGAATTTTAACATAAAATACCATTTGCTGATCTAGAACAAGGCATATTAATTAATTACATTTTAAATTTGAATATGATAATAAACATGGATTTTTAAAGTATCATAGTTTGATATTTGTTTTGCTCCTTTGCCTATTTATTATTATTATTTTTATTATTATTTATGTAGCACTATAACCTACAAGTATCCCAAAAGCATTAAACATGTGATCAATTATGAATATGATTTGCTGAATGAGCAATTTATTGCAGATGGTTTTCTATGTTTAGGTGGCGATGGTCCATCATCTGGTTCCCCGTTTTTGCCGTTTCAAGACGACAGCGGGGAGCCGTTTGCGATATGGGTCGCGAGCACTATTGGCCAGATTCCACCTGGTAGCATAATCATTAACCCCAGAAAAGGAGAACCTTACATGAACCCTGATGGTTCCATGTACCGATGGTATCCACCATCGCATCCGACGGAGAAAAAGGAGTGCTCAGTTGGCAGGCCGCTTGCGCCAGACGTGGAGTCAAGCGCAGTGAGTAATGAGCAACAGGACAAGGAGGCTCGCTCGCCAAAAGATCAGTCGCAGGTAGGTATCCTTTGTGGTTTTGGAGAGGTGGGTTTGAGCCAAGTTTGATATGTTATTATAAGCGGGGTCATAGTTTTGCAGTTGTTTTAAAAACACAGGTTATGTTACATTGGCAGTTAAAAATTCCAGAGCGATATATGTAATTTAAAGAAATGCTTTTGGAGAAATATTTGATGTACGTGTTGTATTTTTTAAGCCCAGTTGGTAAAATATTTGTTATTTTTGAATGTGTGTTTGGAGGAGCAGACATTGACATTCAACGCCTCGAAAGTTGAGACTGCGGCCACAGCCTTTGCAAAAAGTGAGAGCGGTGTGAATTCTGTTCCAGCATCTTCACCCAGTGCTAAGACTCAAACGCCTCTGACATCTTTCTCAGGAGTGTGTGCCACTCAGACAGGCATGACCCCGAGTGGAATGGCTGTGTCCAATTGTCATGTTGGTCCAGCCCCTGTTTTTCTCCCAGGCTATGGTGCCAGTCCCGCTCCAGTTCGGTTCGTGTGTCCACAACCAGTCATTTATCCATCCGCTGTCGGTGTTCTGGATCAGCAGTTGCACATGCCTGGCGGATCTCCGTACGGATACATTCCAACATATGCGACGGGCTCTTTCCAGGTGGCCAGCTTTCCGCCTGTCGCCATGCCTCCTCCGCCACCCGAAACCTACCAGCAGCTTCCGCCACAGCTCGTCCAGTATGCCGACAAGACGTGGAATCAATACCAGCAGCCATTGGCGATGGTTCCTCCGCAGGGTGCCAGTGGAGGCCAGGTGTATTATGGGGTAGGATCAGGTCTTGGGTCGCAGGGAGGGTTGTCGTCACAGACACATCCAGTTCAACTGATTTTCGGGTCAAACACCGGCTTGAACCAGTCGGTTTTGTTTACCAGTCAAGCCTCGGTGATGTCCGGTGGCATTACGGGAAGCGCTCATCCTTCGTACACAAACATCGGTCCTGGCCCGCAGTCGCAGTACATTCCATACCCATATCAACCAAACCAGCCAGTAGGTGGCGCCATTGTGCCTTTCTATTCAAACACGGTGCCTTCGTCAGGTGCTGCGCTGCGTAGACCGGTACCGTGTCTTGTGCCGGTCATGCATTCTTCGACCCCGGTCAGCGGTCTACCGAACCAGTCGCCATCTTCGAAGTCTTTTCAGTTCGGTGTTCCACCACCACCAATTGCGTCTTCACTTTCCCGCACATTCCAGCTGCAGGAGTCGACCTCTAGTCCCATCCGAGTGGATGGCGGTCCAAACCAGGCTTGGTTGTCAAATCGACCCGCGTTGAATCCGCGCCGGTCGTGGTTTGGTTCGGGTCGACCAGCTCATTGCGACTTACCTCCCACGAACATTGGCACAGGTAATCTATTCTGATTTATACACAGGCGTGATAGCATTATCTGAATTAATAGAATCTATCCTAATCGAAAGAACTGAAGAGACTGAACATAAAAATTTGTGGAATAAGTGAGACTCATTGGGTGGG
>FXXH010112867.1:0-11088 GCA_900184025.1 Amynthas corticis | reverse complement strand
CTTAGCCTCCTAAACCACTTTAAATCACATTATTATTATTATTATTATTATTATTATTATTCCCGCCCACAATATTACTTACTATTAAACTTGATCACTTAATAGTGTAGACCTACACGTTTCCTCATATATCATATTCCGCACCCAAGCTAAGGTAAAGGTCTGTAGGGCCTATCAGGGCTGGAAAATGTGGTTGTAAAAAAACCTAGATTTTTCCATAAGTCAAATGTTAGGTTTTTATTTTTAAGTCTAAAAATGAAAAATCCCATCTTTAATGCTTTAAAAGTTTGTTAGTCTCTGCAGACAGCAGAACACATATGAGACAATAATATACTGTAAAGAAGGGTCAATGGGTGTTGACCTGTGACAAAAATATAGACATGCCAAACAATAAAAACCCAAAATCTACATTTAATTTCTAAAAAACCTAGTTTTTTCCAGCCCGGGTCTGTATATGGGCCTTTAAAGCAACAAGGGTGTTTTCTTTGTTCATGTCCACATGCGCCCTATTTGTACTGTACATAATTTGAATACCAGCAATAATTTGAAAGCAAGCATCTGAAGAATGATATAAGAAAAAGTGGATATCTGCACGCAAAGAATGGGATTGAAAAGAAACAAATGAATCTTAAACATAAGCCTTCAAACTATTAAAACAACCCAATTATATACAGCAGTAAATACAGGCCCAAGAGGAATGAAAGGTGAAAAACAGTCACCCCATACAAATTCACATTCAATCACGGATCCATTCAAGTACTGTAATGACATATGATACATAACAGATTTAAAGAAATTAGGGATATCATATCGAACATACCAAAAACAAGCGTGACATCTGACTGATTTCTCAGCACCCAGTACAAACTCATTATTTTCAGCATCCATTAGTAATCAGCGCATGATTAATTTAGCAAGCCAAAAACTTAAATTCCTTTAAGCTTTGGCTCAGAATATTAAAACTATAAGGCGATGAATGGAAGAACAAAAACATTCAAAGCCAAAGCACACCACAGTAGAGACATTATAATACAGATATTATAATACAGAGACAAAACTATCTGGTAGCCCATAATCAACGACTGCAATGCATTCAGAAAAATTTAATAAAAAATATTTCTCAATTTCATAAACACCACAGTTTGTTATAGCAATTTATATTTAACGTCCTGTTGGCAGAAAATAAATTTTTATTTAACCTCACATTTCACAGCAAACTTAATTAAATATGGCAACAGCTGCTTAGAGCAGATATGTCTAACACGCTGTTAAAGTATTCTATGGATTATTCAGTGGATAAGATGAAGCAGAGTTGCTGCAAGAATTCTTAATCATGTGACAGCATTTGCCAGTGTATATTTGCAAGTCAATTAGCTTCAGCTACGTCGAACCCTCTCTTATAGTAAATCACAAATGTCACGCTACATACTTCACAAGTTTATGAATCTGCAATAGAACAGACAGATGAAAGCGAAGGCATTAAAATTATGAATAAAATCCTTGTCCTTTACTATTAATTTTGTCACCGTCTATGTTTATGCATCCTCAGATAAAACAGACTAATTTCATTTAAAGTCAAGCATAGCTAAAACATGACATAATAAATATGGATCTAGAGCAAACTCAATTCAAAATCTTGTAAAGAATTATCATCAGCAGACATGGTTATATGTAAAAAATTCAAAACAGATCGTGTGCATAACAATGAGTCATCATCGGTTACTCGGTCATTTGCTAATCTGTTTGCCTACAGTTCAGGTCAATCAGTCATCGCCAGATTCATCATCGCTAGACTCGGACGAATCATCGTAAGTTTCGTGAGAAGCTGGAGCCAAAGCTCCCTCGTGAGGCGTTTTTAACCGAGAACCAAAATCCGACTCCCACACATCTTCCTGGCTGCTTAGCATCAACTGATCGCCGTCGATGTAGCTGCCTAACGAAGTCGCATCGCAAGCGATTCCTTTAAGCCTCAGCTGCATCTGTTCTGCCAGATGAGGTCCGGTCGCACCCCCTAACGAAAGTACACTGGAAGCCTGAGCCATTTCGGAACCGCTGCAACGATCAGAGTTCGCGGCACTGACGGGGTTCTGCCGACGCTGCTGCTCCGCAAGATAAGCAGCCTGCAAAGCAGTCAATTGAGCTACCTGTCTTCTTCCTGCCTCACCACCGCTCAAACCCTCACGGATCTGACCAATTAAAGCTGGATTACAAATAAACGGGAAGCCAGATTCCTGTATTTGCTGCTGTTGCATGGAAGAAGGAATTATAAATGCACTTGTAGACGGTTTTGGAGAAGACGAGTCTCGACTTTCACTGGTAGAGTCCTCGTCACCTGGTGGTCGACTGTGATCTGCTGGAATCAGTCCCATTTGTGCCAGGTTGCAGGTATATAATGATCTACCTGGCTCTACTTCAGGAAGCCCCTTAACGGTAAGGCCCAATGCGGGGTGTTCACTCATAGCAGCCAACTGTGCCATGTACAAATTTTTATACAGCTCCTCACTCTTCAGATCTGAAACCATGGGAATGGCTTTTGACTGAGCTGGACTGACTGCAAATCGTGAAGAAAGCTCTTCGGGCAAGTTACCCTAAAATGAAAAATTCAACCATTCACCAATTACTTCACAACACATGAGCAAGAATATACAGTAAAACCTCTTTAACTCGCCCCTCTTTAGCTCGCCAAACTCCCCTCTCGCCATGGAGAGATTAAGAACGGATTTCCAACCATGTAATTTACCTCCCTAAGTTGCCAAACTTGCCGCTCGCCCTAACTTTCAGAATTCCACGCCCACGTATTTTTACCTCTTTAGCTCGCCATTGGTGACCTGTTTGACCGTTTAGGGCAAGCTCTGGAACTACTGCTTACACAGTCAATGACCAGCTATCAACCTGTGAGCTGACTGGTGAATAGATTGGGGTAGACCATGGGTAGACGTAGGCATGGGCAAGAAGCTGCCCCAGCCCCATGACAGTCAACCCGCTCCCGCCAAACCCACCCCGTGATGGCCCACCCTGCTCCAGCGACTTTTGCTTCCAATCCCCACCCGTGCTCCGCTCCCGCTGCTTTTGCTTCCAACCCCCACCCTCCGCTCCACTGCTTTTGCTTCCAATCCCCACTCCGCTGCTTTTGCTTCCAACCCCCACCCTCCGCTCCGCTGCTTTTGCTTCCAACCCCCACTCCGCTGCTTTTGCTTCCAACCCCCGCTGGCCTCCGTCACTGCAGACAAAGGATCCGTTTACAGAACTTTCACCTATAAACACTGTTGCACTCTGGTCTGCATATAAACATGGCCCCTAATTCTCATCCCCGCCCCCTCGAAGGGGGGGGGGCGCTAGCCTACACTGTAGTTTCAGTAGTGAGTATTGTATTCGTTAAGCCGCCAATTCGCCTCTCGCCAAAGTTTTACGTTGCATGAATGGTGGTGAGCTAAAGAGGTTTTACTGTACCCTCAAATAGACCATATTACCTAAGCAAAAATGATGATTGTGCTGAAACACACAGAAACACCAAATTTCACATAAAATGAATTACTTCCATCAGGAAAACAATGGAAAGTTTCAAAAAATGATTGAAAGATGAGACTAAGGCAACAGCAGCATACAGTACCATTCAAATCCAGGCCAAAATTTCAGAGTATAATGAAAAGAAAGTATCAAGTCTCAGCATTAATTTCAACCATCTAAGCACAAATTCCCTATAACGAAGCAAAACAAGTGGAAAATCTAATGACATGAATCTGTAAACCAAAACCTACCATCTGTCCCACGATGTGGGCCCATTTGGGGTCAATGTCAAAGCCTGGGTTACGGAGAAGCCATGAACTTAGATAGCGCAGTGTTGGGGCCTTGGCACCAGTAATTCGTTTCCCTGTATTGCGATTGACTACAGCAACGTTCTCATCGCCCGTTATGTCTTCAAACGACAATTTGGATGGGTCAAGACGTGGACGGCGATGTTGTCTCTGACTGAATCCACCCTGAATGTAAATATATCTTGTAATTCAAGACTTGTAAAATACTATGACAAAAACAAATCTGTGAATAATATACACTAGTTATCCCCAAATTTATACATAAAAGATACATCTGTCAGCAGGCACAACAATTTTCATGCATCAATGATCACACTGTATGGCAATGTGTTCTTTGAAAATTTCCCATATTATATAACACATTTTTATTCTGATTCTGCATATAGTCACTAGAAAATATTATTAATGCATCACACTCAATTACATGGTTTATTACCACAAGTTACATATTTTAACATACTCACTTCTCTGAACTTCATCAATTAACAAACCTCTGAATGCGGATTCCTGTCAATGAGTTGCTTTTCGATAACATAATCTGGATGTTCATCAAGCCAAACGCTCAGGTCACGCAGCGTCGGCGCTTCGTCTCCCGAAAGACGACTTCCATCTAGCTGATTGACCACAGGGATACGAATGTCTTGGTCGTCATTAGCGTCAAGAAAAGCATCCAGTGGTATCTTACGGGCTCGCTTCTTTTTCATATAGCTTGAATTGGCCTCCTACACTCATGTTAAATAAAAAATTATCAGAAAATAAAAACGTGACTTACCTAAGCAGAGACAATAACTAATAATTTACTCATTCGACATACCCAATTATAACTAAATGTGTTTCAGTTTTTTTCAAGTGTAATACTGAAGCTGGTTTACTTTATGTTTTCACTTTCTCCTGACATAGAATTTTTAAATATGTGCAAAGCATTTCACAAACCTGCCGAATATCAGAGTCATCTTCAATCAGCCTTTCATCGCCTGCAATATACAAGGCATATTTTGTCATGCCACCCCCTTGTTCAATTCTCTAAAGTAATGAGAGATTGTCACCGAAAAGCATTTAGCAAGCGTCAATAGAAATATCAATTCAATTTACTAAATATATCAATAACAAAAGAGTATTTAGATTAGGAAAATAAATCACAAGATAATGACATTCTGGTAAAAGAAAACATGAAACCCCAAATTAAAACAATTAAACATCACAAAACTATGCAATTTGAATATCAAACCTCTGCCAGCTTCAATTTCGGCTTTGGTTCTGCGGCGCCTTCGCTTTTGAAGTTTAAATTTAAAACCATCCACCTACGACAAAAAAGCAAACACATCAATTACAATTATCATCCCTTGAAGCCATACAGCATCGACACAGCCTATGATAAAAATTCTAATAATAAAAAAAATCAACACTACAGTCACATCAGAATAATAGATATCTAGTAAGCAGATGGTCAGCAGCAGAGACCACAAATAAACACTTCACATAACAGTTCCACTAATCAAACAATCAATCAACTTCTAAGGCACCACTACATAATGCCTACGGCATCAGCCGATGGCACACCAAATCCAAGACAAATCAGAGCCAGGTCGAGCCAATAGAGCCAGTCCAGATCAGTGCAAGAACAATCTATGGTGGACAGGCCCAGTCAGGAATGCCTTAAGACCGGACCTAAATGACGATAATGTGCTGGTTATACACGTGATGTTCCAATGACTGTGCAAGCAAAATATAATATAATAATAAAAAAACACAATAATATCAAATTATCTGTAGAACATACTTTTAAAAGACAAATAGATCAGAAAGTCAATGCTGATGACCTCATATGTCCCATCTAAGCGTAAAAGCTCAAACTCAGTATGCTAATCAGAGTAATCAATGCTTGTACCTGACTGTCAGGTACAATCGTGTAGTCATGTCCTCCTCCAATAGGAGTGCCTGGCATAGACATTCCTATGCTAGGAGTATTGCAACTTGAATCCAGCATCTGCAGTTGACTGTTGCTATGATGCCGTTGGCTAATCTTCCATTTTCCATTCTCAACACAGTAGCAAATATTCTCTAGACGATGAAATATAATTCGATCCTGAAATAAAGATAAAACTAATTTACTGAACTATTAAACTCTACATTTATATTATATTATACTTATATAACTCCACCTCAGAGGGAAATACTTGTTATCCTCTGTGCCGGTCCCAAGCCCAGATAAAGGATTGGATTAAAATGCAATAATGGGACTGTCTTTGCTCAGAGCCGGTCTGGGTAGCTATTTCATTGCAATAGAAGTTCTGTAGTGGAAGGTCTACAGTGATTTTAGGATAACATTTCTAAATCTAATGGCAAATTAGCAGAAGTTTAGTAGAGTACCCTTTTTTATTCAAGACAGATCTTATTTATTTGTATGTACAACAGTGATAGGTTTTCATCAAATTGCAATGAAATCAACAATATATTTTTGATTAACGCTACTCTCCACACATATAATACAAGTCCATTCAGGATATATCAACTGAATTTTATTTATTTCTAATGTAAAACGGAATATTTGTTTATTTGTCATTTAGTAGCATATATTTCCTGGTTCTAATAGCGTAAATTGACGAATGAGTAGCAATGGCAACATTGCGAAGGTAACCACTAACCATAGGTTGTTGGAATGACTGGCCACAAAACCGGGGATTAGCACCGGCTCCTATGGACATTGAGCCTACTTGCCGTTTATTGTTTGAGCAAACCATTTAACAATGGATAATGGAACACAAACTGTGTTCGGGCTGGATGGTAAAGGGGTTAATAAGCAAACTGAATCTATTGAGACAGTTAAATAAAATGATAAATAACTTTGGCCCCTGAAGGGTCAACTATATGGGGAAAACATCTAAGGAAAAGTAATTCCAAGGCCAGTGTGTTTATGGCGATGCATTATACCAGGCATTCAGAAACACAGTGAATATATCTTTAAAAAATACCAAAAAATATGTTACAAAGAGAAATAGATAACCACACACTGAGAACAAAGGACCAAACAAAATCACAGTCACAATCACATCATATCAGACTCACCTTAGGCCACAAATTATTGAAACTACGAGCAACAGTAGCAACATTTTCTTCATCTTCGTTAGTTCCCTGCACAAAAACACAACAAAATTTCTTTACTACGTTATTTAATTTTTAAAATCAATAACTTTCATATATGTGTGTATAAAATATAGGTCTAAAAGAAGAATTATATCTGAAATCTGTAATCACATCTGAGATTTGAAAATAAGCTAACCATGTCTTTAAGTGAGTCATTAGGTCCAGTCTCAGAACCTTCTGCTGGAATATCCTCTTTAATATCCCCTACAACATCAGAATCTGGTTTAACGATAATTTCTGATGTATTGTTAGGCTCTGATTCAAGTTTTTCTTCATGAGGTTCTACTTTTGTTTGTTCCGTCAATGAATGTTCTTCTTTTGAAGTGTCTTGGATTTCCGAGCTCGTATCTGGTTCCACCTTGCATTGTTCTAAGCAGTCGTCCGGTTTTTTTAACGCCTGGGGAGAACCTGGACAAGATTCTAGAA
Organism: Amynthas corticis; assembly: GCA_900184025.1. Classification (NCBI taxonomy): domain Eukaryota; kingdom Metazoa; phylum Annelida; class Clitellata; order Crassiclitellata; family Megascolecidae; genus Amynthas; species Amynthas corticis. Next base: position 3,703 of record FXXH010112867.1, on the reverse strand, counting down.
ACAAACCACACGGTCACTAATAAATCAGATGCTAGCCAGCAGATCAAAGGATGCCAAGCCTTTAAAACTGCCACATGCAGCAATTTAAATTACAACACATAAAATCCGTGTTTATATTAGAATAGTGTTACAAACAATAACCTGCTAATCAATGCTTCACTGGCTGAATTTTAATGGAGACTTTTTTAGTTGTGACTTCAATAATAAACATTAAAATTGTAACAATTCAATATCTGAGCAGTTATCTCAACCCTGGATATATGTTTAAAAACACTTTAGCACTAATTTTGAAATCTGAAATACAAGTCATGAAAAATATACTTTCAAACTGAGTACATACCACTGACAGTTTTGTTAGTTTCCAAGTCTTTTGCATTTTGCTCAGCGTACATCTGTGCATATTTGTGAAAAGAGAGATGGGGATCCTGCTGTATGTAGTAATCTGTTCGAGAGACACCATGCCTGAAAGCATTGAGAAACAACACTGCACTTTAAATGGTTGAAGCACATAAGGATTTAAAAAAGAATCATACTGTCCACAGCAAAGACTATAATTATAGTCATTATAATGTCAGTACTCTCATTTAGACTAAACAACTGATCAAGTAAATACTGTCAAAACCATCACGAGCACCATAAAAGACACAACATACCAATCAAACTAAGACATTCCTTTGAAAATCATGTATCTAAATTTATTAACATTAAATATTTCTGAGACAATTTTAATTAGTGCTGCACTTTAACCATTTAAGCACCAAAACATGCCTATATCTTCCAACCGCCAAAGTGCCCAAAAGCACCCATATTCGCTTTACCGCCAAAGCGCCAAAACGTGCCCATAGATGTTATATTAAGCACTTTAAACAACTGTTGAACAGCACTTATTATAATCAATTATTTTTTAATGAATCTATTAAAACTAAATATTTACCAATTACCTAACAACTAAGAAAAGCAAGTAATATTATCTTGAAATCTTTCTATAAATTTTAAACTCCAAATATTATCTGAGTTAAACAAAGCCACATACTTAGCAGCCCCAACAAGGAGATCCTTGTCGTGCATTCCACATATCCACCAGTCTGGAAGATAAGAACTTGGCTGACAAAATGACAGTCTCTCATCCAGGCGAGGATGGAAGAGAATCTGTTCTCGAATTTTGCTCAAGAGATCAATGCGAGCAAGGCATCTGTTGGCTCGCTCGGCAGTAATTGGCATCACATACAGACCATTTGGCTGCCGGGCTGAATTTTACAATACAACTTCATTATAACATCATGATAAACGAATTCAAGAAAAAGCAAGCTAAGACAAACACCAAAACTTACAGCAAATCCTGCAAATATCAAGAAATTCGTATATTAACAATGTTTAAAATGAAATTTCTCAAATGTGCTCCCTTCAAGTCATGTTTGGATTACATACATTACAATAATAATACTGTTAGGCACATTGCTTTTATCATATTATAAAAGCATTATTAAGCAATCTTGCTATAACAGCTTTTTCATAATAACGAAAGAAACACATGTAACAGTCATTCAAAACACTTCAAATGCACTACTAATTTCATTATAGAAATTTATCAATATCTGAGAAATAAATAGTCATGCCAGCTTCAATGCTCCACTCAGTCACAATTATTCACACATTTTTATTGACACAGCCAAATACCTAGTTCTGCTGCTTGTAATGTCCACTCTGCTTAACATCATGCAAACAGAATGAGGCATCAAAGGAGTCTGACAGTAGAGAAAACAGAAAATTACCTTCTTCTTCAGTTCGGAAACGATCGCACACCTTCATACACATGTGGTAGAAAGCCTTAAAGTATTCGGTAAGCGTGTCATCAAGTTTTCTTTCTAATCTCCCAAAATTACGGAAATTATCCCAAATAAATTGTCCTGTTGTGCAATCTCGTTCTACTCCAAACGTAGACACAACTCGGTAGAAATCTGCTTCTTCTCGTCTGGTCCAGTTACTGAATGAATACACAACATGCAGCATGATATAAACATTTAACAAAAGCAGTTACTACAGTTGTTTTAAATTCTTCAACAGCCTCAAGGCAGTGTTCAGATTCAGAGGTGGTCATAAGTCAAATCAATAATGTCGACTTGACCAGCAATTTCAATAAAAATCCTAATTTGATTTCTGTATGGCCTGCTACTATGTTTCGAAGCTTCATTATAGCAACACACATATAGCATTTTAATGTGTTCCTTACTTGTCTGCATTCAGGATTGGATAAATGTAAATGAAACAAAAGGTACTGATGGATATCTTACAGCTGTTCAGCCAAGAGGAGAGGATTGCCACCAACTCCTTCCAGGTGCATAGACTGTAAATCAGTAGGGGCAATGTACTGTTCGGATATCAAAGCGCCTTCTTTCAGATGCTCACGTCTGTGCATTTTCTACACATAGCAATAAACCAGAACTTAATGAGAGGCAGTAATCTACTAACTAAAATTCAAAAGCTTCAGACTATAATGAAGCTATCATAAATTACAAAACAAACTATTCAGTTTAAAAAAAGAATATAGTGTTATTAAATCCATCAGTTGTTAGTAGCATTGTCAATATGACCAGCACGCGATCCTTATTGTTTGTCCCTGCACCATCCAAAACTGCGAAGTTCGGGGAGAGATCCGTTACAAGAGGCAACCCTCTGTTATGGAACTCACTTCTGGACTCAGTGACTGGAGTCACCTCCTTCGAGTCATTCGCTATCAAACTTAAGACGCACCTTTTTAACATCTCGTACAATTGTTCCATGTAGAGCACTCTTGACTTTGGTCCCTGCTATGTTACCACGCTATAGAAATTGTCATGAAGAATAGAATAGAACAATACATCAAAATCTGTCACAACATTTTGCCACACTTCTGCAAATTAACTATTAGCCAACAAGCAGGTAAGAGCACCACTTCATACCTTTGCCACTTGTTCAAGTTTAAGCATTCCTTGTTTATGACTCCGCTGGTAACTAGTAATGATGCGACGGAAGCGAGTGTTGAGATCAGAAGCACTTGGAAATGGAAGTTTTCCGTTCTCTGAAACTTCTTCCATGCAGAAACAAACCAAAAAATAAAATTATCCTCTCCATTACAATCATTAAACAATTTCTGATGAGCTCGTATGTTCAACAAGCTTTAAAAATATACTTTAAAATAAAACGTTGAACTGATAACAGTGAATGAATTAGCATATAATATTCAAAGCAGCAACGTCTGCAAATAATCAAATCTATGAAAGTCCATACGTCCAGGCTTGGAAGGACTCAAGTTTAACTCGGTGATGCTCGAATCATCAATATCTTCACAATTTGATTGCTTTTTGCTCTTTTTGTGCTTCTTTTTACGACCACGACGGCGTGGCTTTGCTTCGTCTTCATCGTCGTCATCCCTGAAAGCGTTGTAATTTTTTTTGGAAAAGCTGGTAAACAGTATTGTCCACTGGCTGGCATATGAAACAGCATAACATCAAATGACTAAGGATAAAATCTGAAATTTGAATATTTATAGCTTGCAAAAGACTTGTAATTAGAGGCCGACCGAATTTCGGCTTCGGTTTCGGCGCCGAAAGTTGCCATATGATCACTTTCGGTTTCGGCCGAAACAGAAAAGTAAACTTTCGGTTGACTTTCGGTCGTCTACCGAAACTTCGAAAGACTGGCACTGCCACTGTTACAGGTATAT
>FXXH010112604.1:0-10375 GCA_900184025.1 Amynthas corticis | reverse complement strand
ATTTAGATCAGCAATGACTGCAGCTGCTATGATGTTGATAATGAGGACAACGGTGACGGTGGTGATGATGATGATTGTGGCTGTTTAACAGCTGAATCACTGATAATAATTCTAAATGAATGGTGCAAATGCTGTGTGGCATTAGAAGTGGCAAATGGAAGTGTTGATGCAGTTGGTCACCAGAAATTAACCTGATGACATGAAATCCATTCATGATAACAGAAGTAATTGGAGTGAGGACCTGATGTTTGGTTTCAATTTCTTGTCATCATTCAGTGTTTATGGTGGTGTTCTCATGTGTCCTTTGTGACTTCATGAAGAACTATTTTAAGGGAACTGAGAATATGCTTTATTGCCATAGGCAGCTTCGATGCTTTGGGTTGACTTTACTTTATGTGCCAGCCATTTAATTTTGTCAAGCGCTGCAGTTCTTTTTCCTATCAGAATCTTTAGAGAATGCTTTTGCCTTTTGAAACCTTTTAGTTTTCTTAGTCAACTGATTCTATTGGTTGTTACTCTATTCATGCAGTTACTTGTTTCAGGTGTATTGCTGTAACAGGATTCTGTGCCTATGGGTAATCTTTTGTGGTTGAGAATACTTACAATATTGTTGACATGATGAGCGTATTTGTCAATGTTCTTGGTTATATGGTCTTCATTTGTTCTTAGGCTTATGCATCGGGATGCAACATTGTGATCCTGGCGAGTGATTTCCAGAGAGTCCAGATAATTCCAGGTGCTTCCTACGGAGGCGGTGTCGAGATCACCTGCATCACCAGTTGCAGTGAAGTTGGAAAGGTTTGTCTCTATACTATAAGTGATAATGTTGTTGACTTAAAAGTGTGTGTGTGTGTGTGTGTGTGTGTGTGTTTCTTAAACTAGTTGGATTGATTTAGAAAATACTTTGGTTACTTTTGGACTTTGTATGTATTTTTTGAGTGACTTGTTGGCTGGTATTAATCATTACTTGCATTAATTTTAACTGGTTTCTTCAGCACTGGATGTCTTTTACATGTCACCTATGCTTGCTAGAGCATCAACCCAGTATTTGAAACAGAAATTGCTCTGAATTAATTATTGAAATGAAATGCATTTATAAAGCAGTTCATAATTGACCATTGGTGGACACTGGTGTTTTCAATTATTAATAGGTTGCCATATATTTAAGATATTTTCATGCATATAAAGTGTGCTGTTTGCATTGTATGTGGTCAGTGTTTAGAATCGTTTGGATACTTGATGACCTGAATGGTTTTTCACTAATACCCTCATGATAATTGCCTCATTTGAATGCATGGCTGTCTGAGGCTGCAGTTTTCTCTTTTAGTTTATCAGATAGCTTTTATCTTCCAGCTTAATGTTGATATGGATAACTTTACAGATTAGATTAATCATTAAGCAAATTAAGAAACAAATCCATTTTATTCTGCTGTGAGATTGTGGCATAAAAATTGCTTTGCTCAAACGGGAGGTGCATGAGAAGTTGATTTCAATGTAGATGAAGTTGTAGCTAGGAATCTCCTGTGAATAGTAAGTAAATAGGCTTTTCTATGCTCTTCTGTCTAATGCTCAGCTGATTCATGTGAATAATGTGATGTTATAGCTTTGCTATGAGGCTATAACTTTACAATTATGCATTGCTGTTGTGATCGTCTTCTCTGTTGTAGATTGCGGCTGCATGTCGAAACATAGTGTATGTGTTTGAACCAACGCCATTGCTGCGCCACGAAAGCTCTCATGTATGGTTCTTTCAGAATTGTCCAATTTCTCTTGTGAACTGTTCTTAAAAATGCATTGTGGAATGTTGGTGTAAGTAGTTACACTTAGAATCATCGGCATTTGTTGACGTGGAACCCATTGGGGTTGGGTGGTTTTCATTGGACGATGTTCTGAGGATTCGCGATGTTTTAGGAAGATGTTTCTCACTGAATGTGTTTCCTATTTGAAGGGATTATGTGTAAAAATTGCATCGTTTAGGAATTGATAGCATGGGATTACTTGGCATTAAGGTTTTGGCTTCAGGCTCCTTAAGGGAAATTCTGAGATAATTTATAGTCTATGGCAAATGTGTTTGAAAGTGTAATCCTGTAGAAATGAAGAAGTTTTCTATATTGCATATTTGTTTGCTTGTTTTTGGCTACATTCATGAGAAAAATAGCTTACACGTTTAGTTGTTGTGAGGTATTTTTGAGGTTTGTTTATCCTGTAATATTCTGTTGGTGTATTTTTGATGGATTTGGTGCTAAAGAGACTAGAGTCTTACACATTGTCATTCATATTATAAGATGCAAGCATTGCAAAATAATTTTTTTTTTCAGCAGATAAATCTGTTTTAAAATAGCTTAAATCTGATATAACTGATTTCATTTGAGCATTGTAGACTATTAAAGAATCATTATTAGCGAAGGTAGATGTGCTCATCTGATTCTTAATATTGTCATTGTAATTGTGCAGTTTGAGGCGAACTGATGCGTTCAAATATATTTCTGCCACTTTTAGAAAGATTTGCTAATTGTTATCTTCAGTTTGCTTTGTTTGATATGTAAAGTGCTTAGCTGCTTATTCAATGTGTCTTTTAGAAGCTGGACTATCAATGGTATCATACGGCTACAGTTGAAGTGGAGGGTGACATTGTGGTTCTGGCTTGGAATCTTGAAGGTAGCGCCTGTGTTGCTGCTTTTTCTATTTGTGTTTCTATTCATGTGAAACTGAAATGCATTGCTTAGAGCATCATTTTGTTTAGTAACAGTTTTGTCTGTCTTTTGCTTCTTTCTGATAAATTGTGTTTTAATTGTTAAAAATAGGTGTTAATGACATGCTATCTTTAAGACTTGATGAGTGCTGGTGCTATATTGCCATTTAGCAACATTTTTCTTTCATACACAATATATTTCCATGGTTATGAATCAGTTTTGGTCTCTGCTCAGACCTTTTCTGTCTGTTGCAATTTGCCATTAGCCATGATGATGCAGTGATTTTGACAGCTAGGCTTGACTAGCATTTGAGTTAATGAGCAGTCAGTGCTTTTTTAGTGGTTTATTTGTATGAAGTCTTGAGTTCTGATTGTTTGCCTCTTAGGAAGTCGTCTGCTGACATCTGCTGCTCTGCTTCAGTTGTGGCAAATGCCAGACACAGACACTGCATCGAGGGACGATGCAAAAGACGTGGAATTCTTCATAGAAGACAAAGACCACCAGGACCAAACGACTTGGAACTGCATCTGGAACTGTCGTCCCTCAAATCCAGTCACCTGTGCCAAATTCTCCTCCGATGGACTGCTGTTTGCAACCGTGGGAGAGGTAATATCTTTTTTGTTGTCAGTCTTTTGTTTTGTTGTTGTTGTTGTTGTTGCTGTTGTTGTTGTTGTTGTTGCTGCTATTGTTGTTGTTGCTATTGTTGTGTAAGCATGTTTATAAGAATTGCATCTATTTTGGGGTTAGAAAAATCACTATTATGAGGATTTACTGTAGGTAGGTAATGTTAAGTAATGTGATAAGTGATGTGATGGAATGTAATATTCTGAAGCCATCTCAAAGCTATTTATTTATGCTTTAAATGTGAATCTGGTCTATTTTGATTTTGGCAGTTTAGATAATGCTGCAGTATCATGTGGCATTCAATGTATGTCAGCACTGCCATTGGAGGTGGTTGTATCTTTCATACTGACAGTGTGTGTGTGTGGGCAGGGTTTTTTCAGTCTTGTGAGGAATGAATTGGGGCTTACTGTTGCTGACATATTGAAGTTGCTTTTGACTGTGTACACATTCTGCTATTACACCGTAACACCGGTGAATTTTATTTTTGCAGAATGATCGACTGGTTAAGATTTGGTTTGAAACTCAAAAGCGTAAGTATCTTCCTTGCATTTTGATTGACTTGACATGTATTGATCAGTCATTTATTTGCTCTCAGGTACTTTAACATTGATTTGCATTTGCATTGTTGTGTTTTTTGACTAATGTTATTTATTATATTTGACAATCTTTTAAAAGTACTTGTTTATTTTTTATCTTACTTAACCTTTTTGCCAGTGCAATCGATTTTTCCATCTTGAATATTCACAAACACGCCACTTTATTTGGTTGTATGAGAGTTAAGTTAGGCGGTTCCTTTGGCTTGTCTACTTTTCTAATGCTATGCCTATTTCGTAATGTTGATTGTGTGTTGCAGTGCAGTTGTCCCTTATGCGATCGGACAGCGTCAGTCCAAAGAGCAATCAGTTGACGTTTGGGTTTGTTTATGTCGCTCATCCTCGAGCTGTCACTGGTTTTTCATGGAGAAGAACGAGCAAATATATGCAGAAGTAAGTATCCATTTTGTTTTGTACCAGTCTTTTGTACAAAATAGTACTCATCTGGGGGAATGCTCATCTGGAAATGTTGGAAACACAAGACTTTGCTTAAGTGGCACTTACCAGCTCTTCAGTTGCATTTACATTAACTGTTTCTGCTACTATCTTTGAAATGTCTTATCTGCTTCAATGCTTCAAACTTATAGCAAGATTGGTCATCATATGAATTCTTCCATTCCATTGGCATTTGCTGTCTTTTTCTCAGGTGACTCTGCTTACCTTATGTTGGTTCACCGATGTTTCCTGCCAATTGAACTAAAAGTCTCGAGAAGTTTAATGTCTTCGGAATAAGAGACGTTGTGTTAAATCTTGGTTTTTCTGTTCATTTCGCAATTTCCGTCTGACTTGAATCTGATATCATTCTGTTGTTTTTCTGAAGAGGAACGATTGCAAATGTGTTGCTGACGTCGTGTAAAGACAGCATCTGTCGCATTTGGTGTGAGACGACGTTGCCAGACGACGGTCTCTGTGATGTACAGCAGTTAGATTCGAGTGCATTCAGCAGCCCAATGCTTCTCCATTCGCATCGAAACACGCGTAGATTTGTGCAGCGTCTCCAACACATGAGGTGCTGTCCACAGTTCTGATCACGACTAATTATTGTAGAAATGCAGTGGTTAAAAATTAGGGAAATTATGAATAAAATTGGAGCACATTGTGGAGGCTAGAGAGACGGCAGTTATCAAAATATAACAAGTGGTTTGATTATGACCTTCAATCAATGCTTGAATTAAAAATTAGCATGGATGATTTTGGAATACAAATTCATTATAAGAGACATAGAATTATGATAATTTATCCTCATCCTGTAATGCTTCATTTAGCCAAGCACAATAAATTTATGAATGATGCTTAGATGCCTCACTTCCCGGAGTGCTAAGAATTTATATGCGCTGTGTGCTAAGGAAGACATTGTAAGTTGGGTGCTTAGTTGTTTTTTTCTTGCTCTAATTTTCTCATTTGCTTTAACCTTATGAGATTTTGTCTTTGACCTAGATACCAGCTGATGAAGCGCAAGCGTCCTTCGCTCGTATCTTCTCAGTCTCACTCTGATGCGTGTAATGTCAACGGTTCATCAACCGTACACGACGTCCACAAGTACGGCTCACAGACGACTGTCGCTCCTACGATCCACTTTCATTTGGCTGCCAGCGTCAACCCTAAAACAGGTGTCTGATGAAAAGAAACAGCCTAAGAATAAAACGTGTTGTTCTGCGGAGCATTGACTTTTGAAAGTGTTGGCGCTACTTTACAATGTCCAGACTGTTATATGTTAATGTCTGTCTGTTTCTAGTTCATCGTCATCTGATTGTCGTTGGTCTTGTCAGATCTTTTCCTTGCTAATCACTGTCAGTGCTAAGCCTCANTGACTTTTGAAAGTGTTGGCGCTACTTTACAATGTCCAGACTGTTATATGTTAATGTCTGTTTCTAGTTCATCGTCATCTGATTGTCGTTGGTCTTGTCAGATCTTTTCCTTGCTATCACTGTCAGGTGCTAAGCCTCGTTTGTCTCACATGAGTATCCTAAGATGTGTCATTTTCTTTCTTGTTACATTAAACACAGTTCACTGCAGACGCTCTTTCTCTACATTAGGATCTCTTCTCTGGAATTTGCCACAAGAATTCATTAATTGGTCAACTCCAATGCAGGATTCAGAGTATTTTAGAAACACAGCCGTTGACTTGCCTTTTGCTCCTTTAGACTGCTCTGTTATCTTGGATTAAACTTGATGTCGGCGATGAAGCATCGCCCGATGCCTTTGGCTTTATGATAGCAGCATCATATAATATTTTTAGACTAGATTGGACAGAAGGTCTCTCCTAACAGTGATGACATATAGGTTGCAGTCTGTGTGTTGTAAATCTGTAAATTTGTTCATTTGTAAATGTTTTGTTAAACTGTATTTTAGACATCCCATTGATGGGTTCGCTTAACAACCAGTCTTCAGGTTCGAATTTTGTGATTCATTGGCTGAACAACAAGGAATTCTTTTCTAATCTTGAGGCAGAGAAAATCATCGAAGAGATGTCGACTAAACCCGGGACCGACACTTGCGACACGGGGTCAGACGTTGGCGTCACAAGCGATCTGTCAAACTCTCCGGCAAATTCTAAACCAGGCAACGGACTTGGTCAGTTGGGTTCCGATCCTGTTCTAAATGGTTAGTGTTCTAACAAAGTGTCGATGGTAAGTGTTTTACTGAAACAACATAAGAAGTTTTGAATTCTTTGCTTGATAGCGTTATTGAACATTGCATATTGCAGTGCTATTGTGTAAGTGTCCAAAATAATATACACATATGTGTATGTGCGTAGGATATACAGCTGCTATGCGTGGTTTTTGGAATGCATAGTGAGCTGTGGCATCGGTGAACAGTGGCTTCTAAGGCATGCATAAGCCAATAGGTTTATCTGTGACCTGCAACTGATCATTCAGTCATGATGAAGTAATTGTCTGCATAAGTTCAGCATTTGCTTTTGCTCTGAGCATTCCACCAATGCTATGCAATTAATGTGAATGGCTATGGTAATGATGAAAGTGATGCAGAATACATGCTGCAAACGCACGTTTTCAATTTATGGACTGAGTCTTCATTCCAAGCAAAACATACTTATTTTTGGTTTTAAAATTGTTTTGCGATAGATGTTCAGAGGAAAACAAAGTTGAATCTTCAGAACATGAAGAGTTATGTGAGCGTGGACAGTGAGCGATCGACAGCGTCTGCTGCAGTCAGTGGCACTGCTTCTGGCGATCGCTCCGACTCAATTTTAAGTCTCGAGGGAAAACTGGTTAGAGAAGAGCAAATGTCTGTGCTTTGTTATTGTGCAGATTGCTTCATGATTGCGGAGTCTGTAGATTTTAGCTCACTTATGCAATGCTTCACTGTATGTTGGACTTGGTTTGGGCTCATACTTATGCAGTGAATAATGGATGCTGCCCAAGTTATAATCAGTTTTCTAGCTTCATTCATTTTGAGTTGAATTTAAATGTGTTTTTTTGACAAATGATTTGAATTGTAGGGACAGCAGCAGAGCTCTGGTCTGGACCAGCAGTGGGAGGCAAGGATTGAAAGACTCATACAGGACTGGCATCAAGGCTCAGACCTGCTCTTCAGTATACATCCATTGGACGGCAGTTTTCTGATGTGGTAAATTTTGTAGCATTCGAGATGTATTTTATTTTGCTGCAAGAATTTTTTTAATCTCTATAATGAGTAATAAAAGTTCTTTGTTTTCTGAGAAGTGAATATTAACTTGGACGTCTTCTGTTAAAATAGAGATATTTTAATTCTTTGGTGCTTGAGGTGACTGGAGTGAGATGCTTGATTCTGTTTAGGCTGGTTGAATATTTGGATGAACCGTATCCCGATTCATTTCGCCAGGCACAGGTCAGTTTCTCGTCACTTCTACCAAACGCTTTTCCCACTTGTGACGCTCTTACTATGGAGCAGAATCTCTGGATCTATTGTGACTACGAGCAGATTGTTTCAAGGTCATTGCAGCTTAAATCAGAGTCACAGGTTCGAGACTCGGTCGGCGTCCAGTCAAAGCCTCTTTCCGGTTCGTCCGGTTCAAAGCGCGGGAGCACATGCTGTGGCTTCGGCGCATCCGCTTCCCACGTTGTCATGGTTACAAAGCACACCAATGGATCGTTGAACAGTTGGCAGATGACCTTCGCAGAAGACGCGCGTTTCTCAAACGTTGTCAGCATCGTTCATGAGTCTCGAGCTTGCGGCCATCGCTTCCACACAAACAGCGCCGCCTGTCATCCGGTGTTACCGCTGCTTTTGACGACGTCTCACCTGGACACCCAGGCTTACTGTTTGTCAGACATTGTGTGCAAAAACCTTCCGTCCTCTGGTCAGCCAGATTCTTCACTTCACGACCATTGCAATGCTTCGTGCGGTTCTTCAGAGCACAGTGAGGGCTTCTGCAGCGAGCTCATTCTCTGGAGGGTCTCTCCAATCGGTCCACTTTCCAAGTCGGGTGGAATATCAGAACTGGCGAGGATTAATTCTCCAATATGTTCTGCTTACACCAACGTTGCATGGCTTCCAACTCTCCTACCAAGGTAAAAGAAATTTTGGATATTAATCTTTATTAAAATTTGATATCATATTTGCTGTATCAGGCTTGTTTTATCTTTTGGTTCTGCAGGAATTCTCAGATGGATTTTGAACTGTGAAGTTAAGTTGAAAAGCATCTGAAAAATTGTATTACCGGTATTTGTTTTGAATTTTTGCTTCTTAAGTTACGTCCAGTTTTAATTTGTCCGAATTGGTTAAACTTTGGCTTAGATGGTAGGCAGACTTGACAGGAGAAGTTGGATTAATGATATTAATTATGCCAGGAACTCCCTGATGCTGCGTGGCTAAGAGCAGAGACATTTGTCTTTGACTTCTTTTGCTAATTTTAGCATCAAAGTAAAATGGTTTTCAGTGATGAAGTTCAGTGGCTATGTGCATAATGCTAAGTTTGTTTTTGCTTCAGTTCTTCATTGGGCAGTAGAAGCAACTCACCGAGCGCCCTCTTTGTTGCCTCCGACGGTGTCAGTTTACGCATTTACCAGGCGGTTCTTGACGGTAGAGCTCTTTTGGCAGACCACGAAACTGGAAAACAAAAACGGGTAAGAAGAAGAAGAAGAAGCAGTCACTTATGCAGTGACTGTGACCCTAAGAGTTTGTGCTGAAATTAATACGCTTATTACTGATTTAGGTATTTGCTTGTTCCTTGCATTTGCCTGATTAGTGCCATTTTAAACTCACTTATATGCACAATGAACCTGGACTTTATAGAACCTTATAGAAATACATGTGCTTTTGTCTGTAATTAATTTGACGTATTTATAACAGTCGCCTATGGGCAGTGAATTCTTTTACCTAAGGCACGTCCATTTAACATTATAAGTTGGAGTTTTGTTGCCTTCCTCACAGATAGTTTAGAGATGAGCCAGTCATCCAGATTTGAACCCATGGCACTCCTGCACCCTCAGTGGCTATTGTAATTGTCTTCAGAGTGAAAAGACATGCGACTGATATTCAATCTTTTACCTTTTAGGGATTAAGTGTCTCTCGGTGCTTTTCATTTCCAGATTATTTGCTGTGGCAGATGTTTTACAGCTTTTTATGTTCCACAGAGTGCGTCTGGATCAAGCAGTTTGAGTTCTGGAATGTCGTCTCCGTCTAAGAACGTGTCTCCAGATGACGTCAAGGGCCTGTTGAAGATAGTCAGTCTGCAGTCAACCTCTCGACCGGGATGCATCGTGGAACTGATTCCAATTGCCGATGCCACTCAGGTATCTTCAAGTAATTAGTCTTCAAGTGCTGTGTGAATTCAGTTTCACTTTGGGTTATTGTACTTCATTATTATTATAAGCATCTTCAGTGCAGCAGTAGAACAGAGTTGGTTCTCAGAGCTCAGAGGTTTACCCTCTTCTCAGAATTGTATGCATTAATATGTAACGGTCATTTACGTTATTGCTTATTATTCAGTTGAGTGCTTTTTAACTGTTGTGGATTTGAGTCATTAGAATGTACAGTGCGTGTATTAATTTTGTTAACGGTTGTGCTGTGAACTGTTTAGAGTTGGAAGAACATTCAGTTGATTCACGTCTTTCAAGAGCAACTCGTGACTGGAAAGCACTCGACGTCCTCTTACCAGAGCACCACGGGCAGCGACACCAAGGCCACCGCTGACGGCTTTTGCAGTCTGTCGGTCTTTGAAGAGCACTTCTTTCTCGTAGTTCTTGAGCGACTTGATGATATGTCGACTGTGGTTCACATGTGGATGATCATAGTTTCATCGCAGGGTGAATGTTATTGTTTTCTTACAGAGTTATGTTGATGCCTTTGACAGACCTAACATATCTCTAGCAGCTGTATGTCCTATGTATTTGCTGTGCATTATAGGTGGACTCTGTTTATACACGTATTCATGATATGTAAGTAAAAAGAAAGGAGAACATTATGTCTAGATCTATTCTGAGCTTGGTTGTCATCTTCATCATTACCCTATGATATTTT
>FXXH010086561.1:0-11368 GCA_900184025.1 Amynthas corticis | reverse complement strand
AATTAAAATATTTTTGAAAAAGAGGAAAAAATGTAAAAATATAGGTGACAAGCAAAAAAAGACAATTTTTTTGAATTTAAACTTTGAGGGCGGCATTTTTCAGAAATGTGTTTTTCAGAAATGTGTCCAACCTGTAGGCCTATTGGCCTCCGCGGCGCTTAATCCGGCACTGGGTGTCTGTCAATCAGTGGACATCGTCACCTGTTAATAACGCTATCGGCAGATTCCAGAAATGTACATGAGTCCAAATTTTAGAACCAACCCATCAAATCGCAAATCCAACCCAACCCACCGCAATACATCGCAACTTTGAAAACCATGACTTATTTTCTTGCTATATCTACCATAAATATGGAAAAGTCTGACCTAACCCAACCCAATCCAACCCGTGGGTGGGTTAGCCCAACCCATGGACATCTCTGAACGAGACACAGAAATAAAGGCGATTATGATTAGGGTATGGTTAACGCCGACCTTGACGCTACACAGAAATAATGGCGAATAGATTATTGCATAGTTGCGAAGTTCAAAAAAATTTTAAAGTTCATAAAAGTTCGAGTTTCCCATTTGCATTTCAATTTAATTCAAACAGATATGCATACTAATGAAAATTATAACTAAATTAGACTTTTGCAACTGTGTAGCGTCTGAACTTTTAATAAATTACTAAAAAAATGTTTACTATTGAGTGCTGTAACTTGCCGGTGAGTCAATGATACTGATTCATGCAGTGACTTTCACGTTTTACTTCATAGGCCATCTTTAGGAGCGCACTTTTGCAATGATAATTAAAACATTAACTTTATGAATTTTAAAATCAAAAAGTTCAAACAATAATAAAGTTCCAGACGTCTGAACGTCACACTGTGGATTATTGGGTTGATTTAAAGAACAAGTACCTCTGAAAGGTAGCTTGGCAAAGTTTTAACAACTTTGGACGATGGAGCAGAAGGTCGCGGGTTCGAAACCCGCAGGAGACCTAAGGTCGATTCAGCCTTCATTAGCCAAATGGCGGTGGCGGATTAATCCGCGGAGTAAACAGGCACATTTCATGAGAATAACGGCCCTGCATCATGTAAAATGCACACCAATCGCCTGGCTGAAGGTCTTTGAAACGAGATCAACACCGCTCCTATAAGTCTTCAGTGCTCGGGGTTAACTTTACTTTGCCCCTAAAACTTTAGGCCAAAGGAATCCCGGACGAGCCCTCACATGTTAACTGATTGGAGTCGATGAGGTTGTGTTAAAGAATAGAGATTCGATTTAAAACAATTCATTAACAAAGAAAACACGCAATTCCGCATTCCGCCACGCTCCAAACCGGAAGGAGAAATAATCGACACTTCTTTGCAGTATGTGAATAAAATATTAAATACATAGCCAAGAGGGCGTCTCATAACATGGTCAATCAATTACCTGTCAATCAATGGGCGGCGACACCTGTTAAAAGCGATCTAGGCGCCATGGCAATTGACCGTGTCTTGTTCTTTGTCTGCTGTAGAGAGTAAGCAGTCGATGGTGTCGGCTGTTATTATTGGTTCCGTCGCTCTCGTCGTAGTCCTCATCGTGATAATCGTAATGTAAGTTACTTTTTTACAATTAATGCAGTTGTTTCTGTTAAACTGCATTCGAAGTCGCAAACACTGGGTCTGTTTAGCCTTAAAATGGCACAGACTATTGAATGTGTTGCCTACCATGCAATCTAGGCTACGTATGTGACGCCTTACAGTATAATCACTGGTAAATGGAATTTTTGTCACAGAAATTCTCTGGTATGCTTCATATGTATATTTTAACCTAGTTTCCAAATATGATATCAGAATTTTTCTTTCACCCATACTTCAGGAGATATCGTCTATTAAAAATGTGTACATTACTGTAAAATAGCCGCTACAAGTTTGTTCAGTAAGCAGGTGTTGAATACGAAAAATTCCACCATAACCCATAATTGATTATAGCAGGGGTCGGCAAACTCCTGCCCGCGGGCCACATCCGGCCCGCCACTGTTTTTAATTCGGTTCTCCGAACCCACAGCCCAAAATATTTTTTGCTGCTTTAGTAAGTAAGTAAGTTAGTAAGATCTCGTATATTTCTATAGCGCTTTCGAAAGCAGGTTACAGCAAGTCTAACAAACCTGTCAGTCATTCCTGAATTATTAGTCAATAATTGGCTTTGATGTCCTGACGAGCAAGAAAAGAAGTGATAACCATTTTTTTACACTTGATATGTGTATTTTTCGACAACTTTAAAATTGTTTCCAGCACAAACTTTCTAAAAAAACATAACCATTCAAACTTTTTGGGGTCCGTGGACAAATTTCTGCGGACGCATTATATTATATATAATTTCATGGCCCTCCGCCTGACACTGCCATAGCTGTTTCGCCCTCGCTGTCCAAAAGGTTGCCGACCCCTGGATTATAAGATATTATTGTATGTTGCCAGTCGCAGGAAATCTGGAAGTAGTTAGCGATGAACATGGAGAAAGGTTTCACTAGGGCAGTTCAGTAATGGAAAATAGATACCAGGGCAAGTGGAGCTCCAATGTGCTAACAGACTATTGCTGGACTCTTAAGATGGGATGTTGCTGAAACACAATATTAAAACAGAAAATCATATGCAACTACCTTTTAGGAGACATTACGTTACAATATACATATACGCACATACAGCATAATGTAATAAGAGCAATATCGTAGAAATTTAAACTACGTGTCACTCAACAATTTTACGAAATGGAGAATTTCTAAGTACGGTATATATCTGAATTCTTTGCAGAAAAATCTGTGCTAGAATCAGGCTTTTTCATTTCTGTTCTTTTCATTTTGCTGTCCAGTGTTGTCGTGTGCTGTAAGCGCAAGAAGAAAGCCAAAGAATCGAAGGAAGAGGGAAAAGAAGAGAAGGCGAGTAAGACTGACGTCTCTTTTGTGCAACCAGCTTGGATTTTCAGAGTATTTAACCCTTATTTGACCACCGGAGGGTATTTTTACCCCAGGCTAATCAGGGGCTTCAAAATCGCTAGGAATTTTCTACAATGCTTTTACGAAATTTTGTCATAGGTCGGCAATTTCCAGAAAAAGTTCTTTAACAAGGGCGGCACTTTTGTAATCTCGCCCCAGGCGGCACTTTGCCTCGCTGCGCCACTGGATGCTTCAAAACCCATAGGAATTTTCTAAAATGCTTTTACGACATTTCCTGTGTATGCGTGGGCTACAAAAAGAATGCAGGAAGTTTTTTTATAGATCTGAACGCGTTCATTCAGTAATTGGCCACTCTTCATCATCATGTTCTCTGTCCTGGGACAGGTTCTAGGCTACATTGTTTCCACTCCTCTCAGCGCCTTACCTCTTCTTTGTAGGTTTTGTGGAATATGACAATTGTAGAAGGATGCAGATTGACGCAAGATGGAGCAATGTGGAAATGTTTCGTATCTAACTATTGACGCCATGCAGGCAGATAGTGAAGATGATGACGACGACGATGGCGAAGGATGACGATGACGATGATTATGATGATGATGATGACGATGATTATGATGATGATTATAAAGTACACTAAAAAGTCGAACGTAAGAACATAAATTCTGGCATCTGTCCTTCTCTATTACGTCTGCCGTTGATGAACGTAAAACGAAGTTTTGACTGTTTTTGATCGTCTCTCGTCTGTCCAACAGTTGCCCTTGGTAATCGAAAAGGCAACCACTGACAAAGCGCCTCCCACCGCTCCTGCCGCTCATGGTGCTCCTGGTGCTCCCAAGCCGACGACAGCCGAAGCGGTCGCAGCAGGAGGGGTGGTGACAGCAGGAGTCCCTCGGCGCCCGTCCCAGGAGGCAGTCAAGCCCGGCCCTGACAAAGGGTCTCCAGACACGAAGGTCCAACCGTTGAAGATCACAACCAAACCGGAGACCAGCGCGCTCGCCATTCCGGCCATCGCCAAAGAACCTGGAAAGACGGAGGGCAGTAGGGTGTTTCCGCCGGCCACGCCGTCTATTTCGGCGGTCACTAGCACCTCAACCCCCGCAAAGTCCAAATAAGTGGTGCAGCCGAGGTGTCGACTGGATACCGTGGTTCAGTTGGCGAAGACATTCTTCTCATATTAGACAACAAAAAAGACGAAAGGAAACTGTTATGGAGACGGGGTGAATGGATGGGGGCTCGTCCGGGATTTAACCCATTTAAGAACGGGTTTTCGAAGGGACGAATCATATTTTAAAAGTCACGAAATACGCGAAAGGTCGATTTATACTAAAAGGATTTGAGGAAAAAACGATCAATTTCGTATGTTGAAATAGTTTAATACGATTTAATAAAAATAATAGATTCAAAGAGTTTTCTTTAAAAAATGTGGTTTCGTTATGTGTGAATAGAATTACATGATTTAAAATTTTAACAACGGAAAAACTCTATTAATTGCGGTAGGTCGCTAGCAAGTTAGGGGTACGTCTAGGAGCACAACCCTGGCACTCAACCAGTGCTGGATATGCCGGAAGAGATGCTTGTTTTGGCTTGACCCATGGGCGTCCGGAGGAGGGTGCAATTGCACCCCACTGGAAAAATTGTGAAGTCATGAAAAAAGTAAAATTACTTGTTTATTTTATCACATAAACCTGTTTCCACCCCCTGTAATTTTTTTTAGCTTCTTTCGTCCCAAGACCCTGCTTTGCACCCCCGGGGAAAATGTATGCGGACGCCCATAGTAAAAAGAATTCAAGAGAAAGAGAATGAACAACGGTGATGATGATGACGATGATGATGATTATGATGATGATGATGATGATGACGGTGGTGGTGGTGATGATGATGATGAAGTGTTCGGAAACCAAAATCCATTTTTAAGTTCCGCGTAACATGACCAAAATAACTGTCCACGTGACCGGAAATGACGTCATCGCCAGGCAGACGGTGGCTCCGGTACTTACCCTGGTGGTTGTGGAGGTGATGGATGCTGCATCGTATCACCTGGTTCCTACAGGTGAGGCGGAGGTATTGCTTTTCGGATACCTCAGCACATTTTCATTTCATCACTGCACATTTGTGTATCACTGCACGTTAAAAATAGGTCCTGAATTGCTGAATGAGCCGAAGTACAACTGGACTTTGTTTGCCCACTTCGTATAAAATTCGATGGCATTGACTACGTTATGAAATTGAGACATTTTATTACATCTTTTTCCTGCAAAAATAATATCTGAAAGTGTCTCCAAACTAAAGTAAAATCACGTACCTGTATGTTTTTGTTTTTCACGGTCTGCCTTGATGTGTCCATTCTTGCTCGCTGACTGCTCTCTAAAATTGACCTAGTCTTGCTGTCAGGATTTAATAATAATAATAATAATAATAATAATGATAATGATAATGTGATTTAAAGTGGTTTAGGAGGCTAAGTAAGCCTGTCTGAAAACCACTATAGTAACTCTCCACATTCAATACCCTAGTTTTCCAAGATAGACGATTAATCCGTTTACTGTTTCAGCTGTCACTCTCACCTCATCCAGATTGTTCCATTTGTCCACAACTCTTGCACTAAAGAAATGTTTCTTTCTTGGACCCACCCTCTGTTTAAACAGTTTACATTTGTGGCCTCTTGTGCTGCTCTATTGTGCCAATTCAAAGAATCGATCGAATGGCACATCTACAGTGTACTTTCCCGGTCATTATTTGGTGTGCCATAGGTTGATGCCACTATGCACTGAGATGTCCATGGGTCCAACCCATGGACATCTCAACCCAACCCAGCTCAACCCATCCCATCCCATCGAATCTCCAACCAAGCCCAAACCATGACGGCAATATGGCTACTTGACCCAATCCAGCGTATTACATTGCAATTTCTAAACCATGACTGATTTTCTGACCCAACCCATCATAAATAGGGAAAGTCTGACCAAAACCAACCCATGGTTTAGCCGAACATGAAGTGTTAATGCTAGGTTGCTGCTAGGTCAGCTGTTTACTCCAGCATTTATTAATACGGTGATTAATACAGGGGTTAATGGGTAAAAGCATACAAGTCACAGCAACATATACCAAGTGTCTTGAGTTAGATCATCGCTTTTAATGGATTTGCAGAGAAGCTTCAAATCGTTAAAATGTAAAAGAAAAGAAAAACGAGAATGACAAGAAACGAAATGCTAAATATAACTGATGAATGGCAATCAGAAGAACAAATTCCATGAACAGGTGAATTTCACAAGTGAGTTCAGGTGGCCGGCTGTTCCACTCCACTTTGCATCGAAACCGCTCCAGCTCCTTCTCCCTTCTTTTGCTTCTTCTTCTTCTTCTTGGTCTTCTGCTTCTTGCCGGCGGGAGGGGCGGCGGGAGGGGAAAGTGGAAGGATGTTGGAAGGTCTTGCTATCAACTCCCCCGTCGGCTGATCCGCCTGTGAAGGAAGAAAACAGACACCAAGGGTGCTAGGACAAATTGTCCGCTGACAGGATGTCATGAACAAGGCGTCCCAGACAAAATGTAACCCGGACCTTAACCCTAACCCGTATCATTTTGTCCGCTGACACATTGTCCCCATGACGTTTTGTCCGCGATCATTTTATCCGTGACATTTTGTCCGCGGACATTTTTTTCCGGCCATGGGCATGAAGACCTAAAATATAGATTCCTTCCAAGTTAAACTTCAGCTGTTTACTCCAGCATTGATCTGTGAGGTCGTTAACAAGAAACTTCGTGAAGAAAACCAACGAAGAGATCTTGAAAGAAATTGGAATAGAAAGAAGTCTGATGGTAGCCATAAAAAGGCAGCTTTCCTTCTTCCGTCACATAATGAGGAAGGAAGGTCTGGAGCATTTGGCAATAACTGGAAATGTGGGGGGAAAAGAGCTAGGGGAAGGCAGAGATATACCTATGTAGATTGCCTAAAGGAAGGAATTGAGGGAGTAAAGAATAACTTCGAACTAATAAGAGGATGTCAAGATCGAACAAAGTGGTAATTCACTAATTCAGGTTCGCTAACGTGAAGAGGAGGAGGAGGAAGAAGAAGAAGAAGAAGAAGAAGAAGAAGAAGAAGAAGAAAACGAAGAAGAAGAAGAAGAGAAAGAAGATGATGAAAAAGATGATGATGATGATGATAATGATGATGATGATGATGATGATGATTAAGAAGAAGAAGATGATGATGATGAAGAAGAGGAAGAAGAAGAAGATGATGATGATGATTAAGAAGAAGAAGAAGAAGAGGAAGAAGAAGAGGAAGAAGAAGAAGAGGAAGAACAAGAAGAACAAGAACAAGAAGCAAGTAACAGAAATAGTTGTGCTTTTATCTCACCGCTGCAGATTTCTTCTTCTTTTTCTTCTTCTCTTCCTTCTTCGCAAAGACCTCATCTAGGCGCTCCTTAAGTTCCGGAGACAACCTACAAATGAATCGCACTTCCATTCAATGGCACGCTACCAGTGGTTTAGCGACGGGGTGATTTATTGGTTTATATACAACACCCCAGATCAGTCTATCTTAACGTTTTCATGTGGTTGTTTTTCCTCCTTGACCCAGGAAAAATTTGATATCTTGCCACTGTGGCGTTTCTTTTGCTTACTTACACACCGTAATGACGTAAATTAATGGCGTCGCTCTTGGAGTTTTTGCTAATTTTTTGCTTTAATTAAAATGAAAATAAATACATTTATTCATTTGGATTTATACTCCTAAATCAAAAATCCTGGCTACGGCAGCAACCCATGGCTGGTTTGTTAGCGGACCCGAGACTCAATACTCCACGGTCGACGACCATCCGCACTCAGAGTTGCTTAACTTCGGTGTTAAGAACTGCCATTCTTAGCACAAGTCTCACTGTGTATTGTTAATGGTGCTGGGGTTAAATTCTATTCTATTATATTCTAGTATATTCTATTCACGACAATTTATACAGCGCAGTAACATGTCCGAGGACAAAATGTCATTGGAACAAAATGTCGGCGGAGAAAATGTAACCCTAACCCTAAATCGTGACTTCGTGTCCGTGACATCTTGTCCGCTGTTTTCCATGTTCTTTGTAAAGCGCCCTTGACTTTGGCCCTTTGCCTGCTACGGCGCTATATAAATTGTCATGAACAATAACGATAACAATTTTGTCGCCATGATATTTCGTCCGGCCACGATTCTAATTATCTGCGTCTCGTGTACTTACGGATAGGATAGCATCTCGGCAAGGTTTATTGGTTTCCCGGTTGTGTCGTCTGTCTCAGGAGCTGTCGCAGTCGGGAACGGCAAGTCGGGCTCATGAACCTCACCGTGAGCAGCGTGTCCCGGTGCTGAGGCAGGAGCAATTGGCCTTCCAGCATGTCCGGCTTTCTTCAAATGGGTCTTTGGAATGTCAGTGCCATGACCTGGCCTCGCTGTCAACGGAGGCTTAGCAGCAGGAACTACTGCTTCCTTTGCATCCGTAGTTTTTGCGGTCGTCAAAGTGATCACCGTTGTAGCAGTAGGGCCTGGAACATGAGCAGATGGATCCACAGTAGCAGCCGGGGTGTTCGGAGTACCCGTGGTTAGTCCTTGCTCCTGGGGGATTTTTGGAGTAGGCGAGGATGCATCGTGTGCAGTTGGGACCATTTGATGTTTTGCTGCGTGTTTGGGGGATCTTGGGCCTGGTCTATGTCTAGTCGTGGTTTTAGTAGCTGGTGCCGTGGGAGTTCCTAAAGCTGATTCTTGTGGAACTGGAGCCTTTGGAACGGCTGAGGCTGGTTCTTGTGGAGCTGGAACCTTTGGAATGGCAGAGGTTGGTTCTTGAGTACCTGGAACCATAGCAGTTGCAGGGACTATTTCTGTGGTAGCTGGAGCCTTTCGGACTTTTGAGGCGTGCGTCTTACGACGTTTAGAGGGCGGTTTTTGTTTGTCTGGAGCCTTTGTTGGATCTTGTGTAATTAGGGCCGTTGGAGCAGTTAGGACCGCTCCCTGTTGTGTAGCTAGGGTTTTAGTAGTTGGTTCTTGTGTAGCTGGGGTTTTAACAGGTGGCTCTTGTGTAGCTGGGACTTTAGTAGGTGGCTCTTTTGTAACAGGGGCTTTAGCAGGTAGCTCTTGAGTAGCTGGGGCTTTTAGAATTATGACGGTTGGTTCAGTTGTAGCTGGGGCTTTAGTAGGTGGCACTTGTGCAGCTGGAGACTTTGGAGCTGTTGAGGCTGGTTCTTGTGTAGCTGGGGCTTTGAGAACAATGACGGTTGGTTCAGTTGTAGCTGGGGCTTTAGTAGGTGGCTCTTGTGTAGCTGGGGCTTTAGTAGGTGGTTCTTGTGTAGCTGGGGCTTTAATAGGTAGCTCTTGTGTAGCTGGGGCTTTTAGAACAATGACGGTTGGTTCAGTTGTAGCTGGGGCTTTAGTAGGTGACTCTTGTGTTGCTGGGGACTTCGGAGCTGTTGAGGCTGGTTCTTGTGTAGCTGGGGCTTTGAGAACAATGACGGTTGGTTCAGTTGTAGCTGGGGTTTGTGCAGTTGTAGGGGCAGGTAATAATTTTGCAGCCGACTCCTTTTTACTTGTTGAAGCTGGTTCTTGAGCAGCTGGGGCTTTTAGAACAATGACGGTTGGTTCAGTTGTAGCTGGGGTTTGTGCAGTTGTAGGGGCAGGTAATAATTTTGCAGCCGACTCCTTTTTACTTGGTGAAGCTGGTTCTTGAGCAGCTGGGGCTTTTAGAATAACGACGGTTGGTTCAGTTGTAGCTGAGGTTTGTGCAGTTGTAGGGAGGGATAATAATTTTGCAGCCGACTCCTTTTTACTTGTTGAAGCTGGTTCTTGAGCAGCTGGGGCTTTTAGAACAACGACGGTTGGTTCAGTTGTAGCTGGGGCTTGTGCAGTTGTAGGAGCAGGTAATAATTTCGCAGCCGAGTCCTTTTTACTTGCTGAAGCTGGTTCTTGAGCAGTTGGGGCTTTTAGAACAATGACGGTTGGTTCAGTTGTAGCTGGGATTTGTGCAGTTGCTGGGGCAGGTAATAATTTCGCAGCCGAGTCCTTTTTACTTGTTGGAGCTGGTTCTTGAGCAGCTGGGGCTTTCAGAACAATGATGGTTTGCTCAGTTGTAGCTGGGACTTTAGTAGGTAGGTCTTGTGTAGCTGGAGCTTTTAGAACAATGACGGTTGGTTCATTTGTAGCTGAGGCTTTAGTAGGTGACTCTTGTGTTGCTGGGGGCTTCGGAGCTGTTGTTGATGGATCTTGTGTAGCTGGGGCTTTAAGAACAGTGACGGTTGGTTCAGTTGTAGCTGGGATTTTTGCAACTGAAGGAGCAGGTAATAATTTCGCAGCCGAGTCCTTTTTACTTGTTGAAGCTGGTTCTTGAGCAGTTGGGGCTTTTAGAACAATGATGGTTGGTTCAGTTGTAGCTGGGATTTTTGCAACTGAAGGAGCAGGTAATAATTTCGCAGCCGAGTCCTTTTTACTTGTTGAAGCTGGTTCTTGAGCAGCTGGGGCTTTTAGAACAATGACGGTTGGTTCAGTTGTAGCTGGGATTTTTGCAGCTGAAGGAGCAGGTAATAATTTCGCAGCCGAGTCCTTTTTACTAGTGGAAGCTGGTTCTTGCGAAGCTGGGGATTTTAGAATCATGACGGTTGGTTCGGTTGCAGCTGGGATCTTTGCAATCGATGGAGTTGGTAACTTTATTGCTGAGGTCTCTGCCGTTTTTGAAGTTAGATCGTCATAAGACGGGACCATCGAAGTTGATGAAACTGTTTCTAGCATATCTGAGCCACCTTCGGTAGCATTGTTTGACATCTGTATAGCTTTGGGCTTTTGACTAACTACATTCGGTGCTTGCATGCCCGGTACCTGTGGAGCTGAGGGGGCTGATTCTTGTATACCTAAGCCCCTTTCTGCAGCATTGTTTGACATCTGTATAGCTCTGGGCTTTGGACTAGCTACGTTTGGTTCCTTTATGGCTGGCTTCTTTGAAATAACCATGTTGGGTTCCTGCGAAGCTGGTGTCTTTGGAGTGGCTATGTTTTGATTTTGTGTGTCTTGGTCCTTTCCAGGACCTTGGAAAATCGTTATCTTTGGTCCAATAGTTTCTGTCTGTTTCTGTGGCAATGGTTGGATCAGTGTTCCTGGCTTTTCAAGCGCCATTATATTAAGAGGAGGCTTCTGTACTACTCCCTTCTTCTTCTTTTTAGGTAAACTACTGACCGCACTAGAGGCGGCCACTGAAGATCGGCTAATACTGGAGACACTGGAGACGGAAACACTGGACACTTTGGATATGTTGGAGACAGAAGACATGCTGATGGCGCTCTAGGATAACACAAAAGCAAAAGCCCTCGTTGTATAAATCAGGCAATATTTTGGTCAATCGCTGTTTCAATTGGGGGAATAGAGTTTCCCATTGAACGTAATTTTTGATTGAAAATAGTTGTTTTGTGCAGACCACTGATATGCCTGCGGCGGCTTCATCT
>FXXH010082938.1:0-13923 GCA_900184025.1 Amynthas corticis | reverse complement strand
GGTAGAAGTTGTAGGGCAATCGTGGATTATCACGCGATACATTATAAATACTAGGAATTTAATTTTTACTTACTTACGGACATACTATTTATAGTTTAGCCTCAAACCGGAAGTAAATGGGTGTTGTTTACAGTAAATAAATTTGATTACAAAATTCAAACAATTCTTTTAATTCACAGAATTTTGCTTTGGCTTTTGGCTACTAATATAACTAAACTACATACTAAATAATTGTGTGGACGTGAATCCAGAAACATTTTATGGAAGGATAATATATACATACAAGTGCTCGGCGATTTTTTTCAGTCTGACGCTGATGGCAATGTAAGTGATGTTGAGGATTCGGAAACTGAAAGTAACAGTGACGACTATGTAAGGTATGAATTGGTTAGTAGTTCCAGTGATACTGGTGACCTGGAGAGGGAATCTAGTGAGGAGGAAGATGAGCATGCATATTGGTAGATTGTATGAATTGGTTAGTAGTTCCAGTGATACTGGTGACCTGGAGAGGGAATCTAGTGAGGAGGAAGATGAGCATGCATATTGGTAGATTATTGCTGTTGGCAAACAGTAGATAAAGTGTATTTATTATTGTTAACCTTGTTAATACCCAAAAAGGACCATTTTCCTGAAAATAATGCTGCCAGTCAAAGGGCTAACCAGTTTTAGTAAGTTTTTAAAAGTATGTTTACTATTCTTTAAAATTGTATTGAAATTGATTCCAACTCTTTGGTATTTATTAATCATGCTTTGCACTGGTTTTGTAGAAATGTTTAAATGATCTATTATACCATTTTAGCATGGTTATGGTGACGATCATCTTGTCGACAACTATTCCTCTTTGTAAGTAGAAACAGTCTATTTTTATGGTCAAAATTAGTTGTTGATATGTATTTTATGCACATTGTCATGGCACATTTATACCGGTAATTTGATTAAGGACTGACTTGAACAGTGGATAAAGTTTTGCATTGTGTGGAAAATGAATGTGTGTGTCGAATAAATTTCATTTCCAGAGAAGTCACAAGAAGTTTACAAAAGGTATTGAATACTGTTTTCAATTTTTCTTGTTTTTAGTGAAAGAGTCTGCCTTAATTCTTCTACAGACAGTGCCAACCCACATACAAGTTGCAGCACTAAAGGATAAACTGGTAAATGAGGTGAGTATATTATTATTATTATTATTACTATTACTATTACTGTTTTATTATTAGTTTTATTGAGACAATTTTTATAGCGCAGTGGATATGGCAAAGGCCAAAGTCTAAGGCACATTATGGCCTGTATTGGGTTATAGCTGTAAATGTTCATTGACAATATGCTCATATGCTAATTTTTTGTAGTATTTTGTGTACAAGGCTCTGTCAACCTTTTCGCTACTGACACTGTTGGCAACCGCTGTACTACGTTATGTTGCGTCAATCTTTCTATCCCGACACGGCGCCGGTTTACGTACTGGGCCGTGTTTTGATATCCCGGCGCCACACCAGGATACGTAGCAAAAAGGCTAATTGTGTGAAAAATCAGTGCCAAACCCCAACCTTAGCTATTTAGTTCAGTTACAGGTAGCAGTCACCATTATGGGTTTATCGGTTGTGTTCTCTGCTTAGTTAGGCTCTTATCTGTTGTGTAAGTAGAGTTTATTCAGCTCGTAGGCACTGTTACAGGTTGATGGTGTACTTGCTGTCCATGAATTCCATGTCTGGCAGTTGGCTGGAAACAGGATTATTGCATCAGCACATATACGCTGTCATAACCTGCGTGATTACATGAGAATTGCAGAAGAGGTGAAATCATTCTTCCATAACGAAGGAATCCACTCGACAACAATTCAGCCAGAATTTGTTGAGGTGAACTTTTCTTGCTTTTTCAATTTCACTTTGCTTTTACAGCTGACATTTTTTGCACTGTCTCTTTGCTTTTTCTTCTCTGGACTTCTTTTGTTGCAGTTAAAATTCCATTGTACATTCAAATATGGCATGCATATGCACAAGAACATAATAATTACACGATCATAACATGACACAGATAACCTTAGAAATCTGGGTGTTGTTAGTAAAGATCATATTGTGCATGTGTTTTGTTATATAGAAAATGTGACAATTTTATTTTATACAGAAAGCAATTGATTTTTATAATAGTTCTTTCTGGGGCTGCAGATGATTAATCAATTTAATCAACATGATTAACTCATTACATCTTTTGAAAAGATTACATTTTTTGATTGTGAAGTAGAATTAATTGTAAGTTTATGTTTTAGCATCTGTTTACATGTTTCCAACTGTATAGCTAGATGTGGATGTTACTGTTACTATATTATGAAGTGTATAATGATAAGTGTTTGGAAGCAAATATATTTGGGTGTTGCTATTTTAGCTTTGAAATAAAAAATAATTCAGTAGACACATTTTGATCATTTACAATAATTGCCTGGTTGACTAGTTGGTAGAATAATATTGTTTTCAAATTTTAAAAAATATTTTGTTGTAAAGTTAACTAAGTGTAATTAACTAAGACAACAATTTTTAATCAATCTGCAGTCCAGTTCTTTCATACTCGATCTAATTTGTAACTTTAATTTTTGGCATGGCTATTTTGGTATTTTGGGTGCTTTTTGGTAACAGGTTTTGTTGTACCATAATTTTATGGAGTGTAGCAATGTCATTTGTATTCTTCTTTTATATCTGTAGCCATAACAGAAAGACAATGTTTTTTTAAATTTTTGCAACTACAGCAGTTGCGTATAAACTCCGGCCCACGAAGAGTTGTCATGTTGCCTGCTGAGTTCAACCGGAAAATATAAAATTAAATACTGTATTATGATTAATTATGCCCGAATTAAACCTGCACCGGATAATCTGCGATAATGTATTGGCTGAATTATCAAAAATGCCAAAACGACATGCAGCATCACCCATCACACTAAAATAGGCATTACTTGGTAATAGACCTTTAGTTAATGAAAAAATTACTTTTAAAAATTCTATTGCTTGTTTGACCCCTGGCATCTGGGAAAAATTATCTGTGGCCCTTTGGCCAAAAGGTTTGTGCACCACTGAACTACAATATTGTCACTGTTATTTGTCATTTAAAACAGCTTGAAAATCCACCCATTCTTGTTCAGAGTAATAGTAATGGGAGCATTCCTGAGTGCTCATTCAGAAAAGGCACTATGACTATGCAAATGCTTCACTGTACTGCGTTGCTATGCTCATGAGGCACAATACTTAATGACAGTTGTCGGATACTTCTGACAATTCCAGATGCAGTTATGATTTAATGATTTGCTTAGTGGTGATGCTCACATAAGCAGTTTCATTATATATTATGGTAGGTCTTTGAAATTAGGGTTGTCACAGCATGGTAATTTGTAATTGAGTGAAATTATTATTTAAGCAACTTACGCATGTGTTATAAAGATGTTATTTGGTTACTGAGTGGATTTATTTAATATAATTCGTGGATAAAATTTACTGATCAAAACACGTGTCATGCCATTTCTAATCCTGTTTTGCATTTTATCTGCATGTTACATTGCTTATGTGCGACCGGCATGCCAATTTAAGCTTCAAGTCGACTTTTTCTTTGGCTTGTGTTCACATTTACTCTTCGCTTATTTATTTCGTTGGTGGAAGAAGAGTTGTTTGGGTTTTTCGTTGGCACTCATACAGGTATGTTTTCACTTTGCTTTATATTTTTTGCTTGGTTAGTTAACTCTGCATTGTTTGCATGCAGCACTTGGCTGGATATGTTCTGTGTACGTTTGTCTGGTGTCCAGATTTGGCAGATTCAATGCATGCATAATTGATTTGCCTGAGTGCTATTACTTGCTTCAAATTTCTCAATTCATGCAACAGTTGACTGTGTTGAACTTGGGTTATCCGTCAAAATTATGCTAATTACCACTGGCAGCGGAAACTTAATGAAAATACTCTAGTCTTAAATACATATTAGAATGAATTCACTAATTATTTATAATGTTATTTAGCCTGTTCTGCCCAGTCATTTAATTGGTTTTCATAACTCCCTGTGTTTTGCAGCAGTTCTCATAAGCTTGCTGTAATGTAGGTGGTGGATTTCAGTTCAGTTTAGCATTTGATTTAAAGTGAGGTCAAACCAGGAAACATGTGATTTGATTAAACTTGAAAATTTTCACTATATATATTTTGGGTGAACATCTTTGGATGTTTTAAATTGGAATGAGACAATGCAAGTTAACCATGTCGCCCCGCAAGGCCGCAAAAGTGGCCTTTGCTCCCGATACCAGTTCACGCAAGGCCGCTTTTGTGCGTTTTCTGTGTCTTTTCTTCATTCCCACGCGAACACGTTTGATTTTTGTCATGGTGTTAAATATTGTATGCCGGCCGGAAGTAAAGACAGTACATTTTATAGAAAATGTGTGAATTTTTGTCCTATAAACACCTGTTCAAGAAACAAAATACAGGCCTACTCTGCATCAGCATTCAATTCTCTCCAAGCTAATTATAATAGCAACCTCAGTTTCGTCTGAGACACGTGGGACGGAGGTTTATCGCCTCCCACAGACGGTAGAATAAATAAATGACCAATCAGAAGTGACACATTCTATTGAAGAACGTTAATTGGCCTTCTACACCCAGATAATCCTGCCAAAGGTGTAATTATGTTGCTTCATTGTCAGGCTTCCATTGAGTGCCTGTAAAGCGAACATTTTTGGCTTGAGGGGGAGGAGTGAGGAAGGCGTTTGGACCAGATAATTGACAAAGGCTGGAATTTATATCGATATTGCACCCATTTTATTGCAAAGGAACTATGCCGCAGTCAACGTGTTAATTAGCGTAATTACTAATAAATGTCATTGCCAGTTCATTTCTGAGGGAACTGGTGACAAAATAATTGTTCTATGTTAAAATTTACTCAAGACATTTGAGCTTATGTGGGAACCCTACACAACCCGATAATTTTTTCCAGGTACCTCGGGAACAAGGAACGGATCCACAGGAGCCTAGGGGCGACATGGTTAATTATCCATGATTTTTTAGTGTAGATACTAGTCAATATATTATTAGACTGTCAGTGTTTTAATTTCTAGGAAGTAGTTATGTTTTTCTTTCCTGCAAAAATATGTTCCTTTCAGTGACTAAATAACAGTTAGTGAATCAGTTTTTTTAAACATCCCTTTGAATATGGTTATTTAATTGATGTTATACTGGTTAGATATATCAGTGAATTTTTTTGGCTGAGGTCCATTTGATGCCCATGCATTAGAATAAAAGCAGAAAAGAAAGGTAGAGTTCGAAGATGGTGAAATTTCAGTATTAGATTTCATGGCTCAAATTCTTGCACTTTTCCACTCGTTGTCAACCCTGGTAGAACCATTTTAAAGTCATGCTTTTATAGCTTCCAGAACCTTAAATACCTTCACCCATTCGTAGCATATGGCTATAAGAACACATTTTATGGCTCTTTAATCTCCCTGAAAATTTGTTGACTTTGTATGTTTAACTTTGCGGCACCAACCATTTTCTTCACAGATGTCCTTATTTTATCAGTATTACTGGTAGTTTCTTCCTTTACATTTCAAGCTCACTTATATGTCCAAAGCAGAAAAATCTCACAGTCATGGCAGAACATCTTTTATACTGACTGCTATTCATTGTATAGCATCAACAACATATCTTGCTTCTGCCATTCTCTGACCAATTCTCCAGTTTGGTTTTTGTGAGCAAATTGATAAGACCCGTGTATTATATCAGCTGCTTGTGAATGGTTCTTTGCTATGGTGTTATTATATATATAGTGGTACTTTTATTGTTTGTTACAACTCAAACGAGCCTGTTTTTTTAAAGTTTCTTAATTTGACAAATCTTGTATAATTTGCCAATGCAAAATTTATCACTGAACCTCTGTTTCTGAATAAGTAATATCAATAGACTTGCAACTAACATGTTGCACTGCATATTGCTGCACATGTGTTTAAAACGAGTAGGTAATATCTTGCTTGTTGTTTTACTCTGTTTCAGTTTGAGGAATTCCAGTCTGGCCGTGACTGTGTTCTTGAATGTGGTCCAGACAAAACTTGTTTTGTCGATACGTGCTGTGCTACTGCCAAAGCTTCCAATAACCCAGAGGGACTTCCTCCAAGCCCTAACTTAAATCTTCGACAGAGAAGCAGCAGTCAAGCATTACTAAGTGGCAATACCACTGCACAGAGTATGAATGAGGCTGGCAGTACAGCGTTGGAAAGTGCCTCAGAAAAGCCAACTGCGGAGACATCTGGTGTAGCTGCGTGAATATTTCTTCCGATGTCAAATTATGCATGTTGTTGTATTTCCTTTCTTGAAAACGGTGCAAGAACAAGCTGATTCATGAAATGTATTTTTAGCAGTGTGTTGTGATTATATTTAATAGCCTATTAGTTGTGAACTATATTTCTTTATTGCAACCTATATTGGCAGAATCTATGTTATATCTGTGGCCATAAATGGCTCTTTATGCTATCTCAAATAATCCTTATTGAAATGTTTTTACATTAATATTTTTTATGAATAAAAACACCATGGCTTCATTTGTGACCCTTTCTCTATTATACAGTATTAAACTTGTGCATCATACTATTTGAGGACTATTGAGATTTTGTGTTCTGACGGTGTCCAAAGACAAACATTTTGACTTTGTACAGAAGTCTGGACTTGTGCATATTTGCAAGAATTATTATGGAAATGACTTGTAAGATCATTTCTAGGTTTGGAATCAAATGGTTGTGTGAGCATCTGTTTTAAATCACACATAAAACATGACAAACATACGACTTTCTTCAGTTTTGAGAAAGGCAGTTACTCAGCCTCCACAAAGGCAGCAACTTCAGTGTCAGTTGCATCAATGGCTAGTTTTTGGAATAATTTTATTTCTCAATGTTTTCCTGAAATTGCACAAGTTCCATTCACTACCATTATTTGGATAGTTTATCTGACAATTGCCAGAAGGTGGAAACTTTATTTAATGCCAATTGCCACATTCATATGTAAGACTACTTGTAACCCAAAACAGTTTCAGAACTTTGAAGTTGGTCTTCACCTTGAGAAGGTTGTGTGGCCTTGCTCTGCTCAAAGTCATGCTGATAAATGACATTAAATTAAACTGACTGAACTTTGATTATACATTGTATATTTGATCAATTTGAATAGTTTACAATATGAATTGATATTTTATTTAAATAATTTGCATTTCTGAATATGAATTTTACAGTACTTGTGTGCTTATTTCTGAAGTGTGTAGTTGTAGTTGTAATTATCAATATCTATATAAGATAATTAGAATTGATTGTTGGTGCTCTAGTTTGTGCTGACTGGGATATACCGTGAGTTTCACTCACCTTCCTCACAGAAATCACATAGTAGTAAACGGAGCAACTTTTTCCTTGCAATAAACCAAAGGTGCCACCCTTAAAAATGTTGCATGTGGCAGAACACTGCTATTGTCTGTTCTAGTAATGCTATCAGCCTAATGACCAGCATTTGTTTGTGATTTGCAGTGTAGGTCACCAGTGATAATTAATTTTCTTTGATCAAATCATGTATAAGAAAATATGTGTCATTTATTTATTTATTATAGTGATGTTCATTTGTTATAGCTTCATTTGTGAGTAAAATCGTGGCAGGCTTTAGTTACTTGGTGGTTAGCATGTCAAAAAATTCAAAGTCCTTCCCGAGCCTCACGGGCTTATAGGGTGGCATTGATCTCCATTGCTATAGCCCTCAGCCAGGTGTGCAATGCTACGGACATGGAGCTAGCGCATCGCGTAGTGTACCTGTTTGATTTAGTGCAGCATTTGACCACTGCTCATTTTAGCACCACCCTCTAGCAAGTAAGGCTGAGTTGACCTTAGGGCTCTTTCGGGTCTCGAACCCATGACCTTCTGCTCTATTTTCCAACGTTGTTACCACCCGGCTAACTTCCTGACTTCCCGCCCTGAGGGCTTAGCATGACCAATAATAATTAATGCTTGTAAGGTTGATGCACTGTATATTTTTTATGGAACTTAGAAGTTTACAAGGTTCCAAGAGATGGTAGTGAATAGTTGTTATGATACACATGCACCTGAAGAGTTAATGCTATTGAAATTCAAAAGTGTTTATATCTGAATTTTTTCTGCAGTTTTTTATCTTTACCATTTTGTGTTCTTTTTTGCAAAATGTTGTTATTTTTGTGTAATGTAACAGAATATTTGTATAGCACCTCTTCTGAAAAAAATCACTCAGAAGCACTCCTGCTGCAATTGCTGCACATTGATAAAGAGACAAGTTTTAAGTTGGTTAAAAACGAGGGCCATAAAATCAGCAGAAGATATGTATACTGGGGTCAAGAACATTCAAGAGGATAGGACCAATGGATTGAAAGCCTCATTTCAGGAATAAGGAGGTTTATGATGGGGCACACTGACTCACTGAGGATACCTCGAGTTGTGACCAGACTGACCAGGGATAGAGCTAAGGGCATGGAATAGTTTTTACAGATAGGATGGAGCAGTACCAATAAGGGAAAGTGCAACAGCTCACAAGACAAAAAATTCTTACCTTGAGCAGGATAAGGCAACCAATGTAGAACAGACTTGTGCACAATTTTATTGGCACAAATGCTGTTTGTGAATCTGGAAATACAGCCATTTACTCAATTTGCTTTGCAATGTTTGTCGGCTGTGAGTGCTTGTTTTATTTCATGGATATTTTCAGGTGTTGTACTTGAACGATTTATAAAGAATATTGTTTTTGCAATTGTTAAGCTTAATTTTGTTTGAAAATTGCTAGTTTGAATACATTGAATATAATTGCTTTATGTTATGTTTCTGAACATTATGTTGTAATTTTTCACTATATTTGTATTGGGGTCTGAATTTGACATTTCCTGTAACTTATCAGTGTGTCCTTGTTAAAGAGATTTTACTGTAAATTGAATGCAGGCTGCTGTTGACATTTATCCTATTTCACATGTATAACATTGTATATTGTATTGAATTGTTCATGCTCATTATTAATTTTTGCATAAATACAAGCCAAATTGGTTATACGTGAAAATTTGAAAGCCAATATTCACTTACACACAAACAGTATTTACTGCAGTTAAGGGACCAAGGAGCGAGGTCATTGATCCCTGTATGGATTTGCTTCCATGCTTGTAAACATGCCAGATGTAGCCTGTGCAATATCCTGTCTCTGATATTATGGATGTTCAGATCAAGATCTAACCCTGTTTATTGCTTCCATACTGGTCATATGTCACGGATATGTGGTCTTCCTGTGAGCAGTGTTTTATCCAGGCCTGTTAGGGGGGAGAATTCCGCCTCCCCCAATCTCAAAATTTCCCCTCCCCCTAAAATTTCAGCACTGACAAAAATTTTGCACTGAACTGTGTCTCTTCCCCTCCAGCCAAGTCAATTTCCCCTCCAAAGACCTGGGGTCTGGATAAAACTCTGCCTGTAAGTCTGTTTCTCCTTGGTTGTCTGTTGTTCCACTGCTCCCGGCCCTACCATCAGCTCAGCCCTTTACATTTCCAAATTGCCTCATTCTGTTTCATCTTAGCTACTTCTGTAAAACCTTTTCTTACTTCCTAGCATTCTGTTCTGTCTAATGTTCTTATGAAAGTTAATATTGTATCAAAATAATAATTTTGAATAATGAGAAATTTTCCTGGTAATGGCATTTGGTTTCTTTTGATATAACAATGCATTGTAAAGGAAGATTACAAAAGAATTAAATACAACACAGTTAACTATTTTCCTTGATTAGAAATATAGTTGATATCACAAGTATTAAGCTGAGTCAAATTGCAAAAGCCGATTCACAGTTTGTGTGGTTGTTGTTTGCATTTGATTGCAAAATGACTCAACGTCATTGAACCCACTCAAGTCTGAATCAGTTCAATCAAATCTACAGCAGTGCAGATTTTCTTACCCACCAAAAGTAATTATCTAATTATATATGCATGCAACTGACAGTTTTTATGTGACAGAATTTTATAAACAGGATACAAAATTTTTGTTTAATGAAAATTAGATGTTTATGTTCAGTGAATGCGTAGTCGTATTTTACCTTTATATTTGCCAATGAAATTGAACAATTGCTATGCAGTTATTATGCGCCAAGTATTGTGCTAAAACTTTGCTATAATGTAAGTTTTCGAGTTGTAGGCTTTTGACATTCTGATGATATGTTTGATTGGTGTCTTGTAGACTTCTGACTTTCCAGTCCAAAGTAGCACGTGTTTGCTTGACTGCATTTGCATGGATGAAGTTAAATGTTGCCCAGAAAGAAGTCGTCAATCAGGACATGGTATGAAGTTGGCATCTAAGGTAACTGCTGATAGATCTTTGAAGGAAAGCCAGAAAAAGGAATGTGCAGTCATTTCTAAGCCTACTTGTTTGACTGCCGTTACTGTCGATGGCAGTGGTGCTCAGCTGCCACTATTGCCAATAAGCACAGGACAGTCTGCAACAGGGAGTGGTCATACAGACTGTTCCAGCTCTGATGTAAAGCTGGTTTCATCACCATGCAACTACTACTCGTCAACCCAGTTCTCTACTCACTCTACGGCCTGTCTCGTTGGGTATGGACCTTCATCAAGTTGCATGCCAGCTGCCGATATATCTAAAAATAAGAGTGCTGTGGAGATAGCGGTTTCTTCGTGCGAAGATAGTGCATGCAATAATTTTAGCCATAACAACAAAGAAGTCCCAAACGAAAATTCACTTTCAGTGTGGCAGCCATCTGCCGAGACACTTCAACAACTGCGTGACTCAGATAAGTGCCTTCATATGGCAATAAAGCGATTGTCCCGAGATTTAGAAGAGATTAGAGGCGAGGAGACAAACTTAGTTAAAGTAGAGGAATCGACTTTATGATCACATCTGTTATGACATGCCTTTTAAATAATACCTTCTAGAGATGTGACAATTGTTTAGTGACCATTCAATAGTTTCATTTGAATTAATTAACGAAAAATTTAAATATGACAATTGTCAAACTGTAATTATAAGACTCGTGTATTTTCAGGCCTATTTCAGTGCAGATAATCAGCTGAAAGTGAATTGTAGCATAATACTTTTAAACTCTTGATATTGTTATTATTGTACATTATAAAAGTCTGTATATATTTAAAATTGATGTAATAAATATTATTTGTGCTGTCAGGCCTTTGTTGTTAGCTTCATATTTTGTAATCAGTTTGACATTTAAAGTAGAATTGTACTATTTTATATACTTAGGAGTCTACACTGAGCAGATGATGATCTGCATCTAGGCCTGTTGAATACTTGGTTAATCTGCAACTTCTCATTTGTCTGCTGTGGTATCAATGAATGTGTGCTTAATATGCTTAACAGTGTGAAACTGTAACTTGATGCAGACCTTGCAATTAATTGTATAAAATCTTGATTATCCATGATACCCTAGGAAGCTTTATACTGGTGCAAGTTTAGCATGCTATGAGCTGATGAGGGTGGGTCCATTATTGTCAATCAGTTTTATTGGTTACCTCTCATTTCGCCCTAATGTCCATCTTGCCAAATTTCAACACTACAGTAGTCAACAACTTTAAAGTACATGCAGCTTATATACAGTGTACAATGGACCAATGGTTTGCTCATAAATTCAACTTGTATATGATTATATTGCACTAATCAATGACTGCATTGCTATTTATATATTATTGCCATTTTAAACAATTCTTCTAAAGCAGAATATTTTTACTGTAATTGATAGAAACATACAAAATAATGACTGGGAAAGTAAATGTGCCATATGATCGATTCTTTGAATTGGCACACTACAGCAGCACAAGAGGCCACAAATGCAAACTGTTTAAGCAGATGGTGGGACCAAGGAAGAAACATTTTTTAGTGCAAGGGTTTTGGACAAATGGAACAGTTTGGATGAGGTGGGAGTAACAGTTGAAACAGTAAACGGATTCAAAGGTTGTCTTGGAAAACTAGGTTATTGAATGTGGAGTTACCATAGTGGTTTTCACACAGGCTTACTTAGCCTCGTAAACCGCCGAGTCACATTATTATTTGGACTGCCACAACAACTGAAAAATATTGAAAATCACAACAATAACCATGGGCGTCTGGAGGGGTGCAATTACCCCCTGGAAAATTTGTGAAGTTATGAAAAAAGTAAAATTACTTGTTTCTTTCATCACATGACGCTGTTTTGCACTCCTCTGGAAAAATTTCTGTGGACTCCCATGACAATAGCCCCTGTTCCAACTGCAAAAATCTTAGATTTATTTTTGATTTTTCCCTAAATTTTGAACCTCACATATTGCAAATATCAAAAACCTGTTATGCCCATATTCGAGATCTATGCTGCCTTCGTCATCTACAGTAGCTTGATAATAAAACTGCTTCCACTATTGCCATTTCAATGTTCACTCTAAGTTAGACTACTGCAACTTGCTATTTTACAATCTTCCTAAAGCTTCCATATGTAAACTCCAATCGATTCAAACTGCTTTAGCACATGGAGTTATCAAATCACCAAAATTCTGCCATATTATGCCATTACTCAAATCTCTACACTGGCTGAAAATAGCAGAACGCATTAAATATGAAATTATATCGATGACTTATAACTCACTTCATACATCAAAACCAGTCTACCTACGAAATGTGATCATCTCACAACATCCTCGATCCATTTGATCTTCCTCTCACGTAACTCTCCTTTGTCCTCTGAATCAATGATCTCACCGAATTTGCAACTGTGCTTTTTCATAGGCTGCACCAGAACTTGTGAACTCAATTCCAACATCCTTCTCTGCTCAGTCTGCTGTCTACACCATGGTCAAGCAACAGATTCTGAGCCACAATTTCCTTTACCTCTTGCAACATCTTAAGTTTCACTTTCTAAACTCAAAGCATTTCGTTTCAAAAAATTATTTTCCTCCATAGCTGCATTTCCCAACCACAATGACCCTTTATTTTAAATGACCCCGCCTTTGGCCAATAGCCTATATCATATTAGATACTTCATACTAAGATTAAGCGCATAGGAATAAAGAGCTACTGTGGTCAGCGGTGCTGCATTTGAAAGGGCTTTAGAAATTCACTAGATATTTTCGTTATACTTACTTATGGATTTATTCAAACGTTTGAACGTGACGTAGACAGAGTTTTGCTGTTCTGCAATCGAGTGGAAGAATTT
Source organism: Amynthas corticis (assembly GCA_900184025.1). Classification (NCBI taxonomy): domain Eukaryota; kingdom Metazoa; phylum Annelida; class Clitellata; order Crassiclitellata; family Megascolecidae; genus Amynthas; species Amynthas corticis. The sequence continues at coordinate 745 of FXXH010082938.1, read as the reverse complement.
CTTGAAGTCTAATTCTCCACTTCTGGTAGCAGTTGCAACTATATCTTAGCAGTTCCCAGTTAATTTATACGAATCAACGTCGAAAATAAGCGAAATGAGCGACCGAGTTTTGACACAGATTCCCGATGCTCTGAAGAAACTCATCAAATACGTGATGCGTGGATTCTACCGGATCGAGGAGGCGATCATAATGGACCTTCTGATGCATCACCCGTGCATCAAGGAAGACGATCTTGCCGATCTGATCCAGTTTGACCAGAAACAGCTGCGTCTCTTCATGAACGCCCTCAAGCAGGAGCACTTCATCAAGGCAAGGATGCGCGTGGAGACGGACTCGGACGGTCGAACGACGCGACACAACTACTACTACATCAACTACAACGTCTTCATAAACATCGTCAAGTACAAGCTGCTCAGCATGAGGAAGAAGATCGAGACGGACCAAAGACAGTCGACGCGACGGCCTTCGTTCCTCTGCCCCAATTGCCAGTCCGCGTATACGGATCTGGACGTCGGTAGACTTATGAGTGTGACCGGACAGCTCGTCTGTACCTACTGCCAGACCGAAGTGGAAGAAGACACTTCTGATGCGCCGCAGCCATGCTCAGAGACTCTTATGACAAGATTCAACAGCCAAATGGAACCGATATATAAATTGCTACAGGAGTTAGATGACATCAACTTATCGCCTGAGGTACTTGAGCCACAGCCAAGAGATATCAAAACTTCCAGGTTAGGCTATAGA